>PVKN010029300.1:0-13034 GCA_004027915.1 Capromys pilorides
GTACCTGAGTCACTCAGCTCTAGCCAGCCCACTTTGGGGGTCCCGGGGATAGAGTCTGCCTCAAAATACCCATTTTAAAAATTGGTTGCCCTAAGTTTTATTGTCTTTGCATTTGGTAAGGGATTTATCCCTAATTTTCATTAGATCAGCATAGCCCAGTGGACTTCCCCAGTTTGTAGACAAGAACCCCCAAGAATCCCTATACTGCCCAAGGTCTGCTGGTAACATGTGTGGGGACTGGGTCCTCCCAGGGCCCTCCAAAGTCAAGAAATCCCCATGCTAAACCTCAAAGGCTGTAGCAAGGCCAGGCATCCTTCCTGTGGGACAGTAGGGGTCCCTGTGGCCTCTCCGGATGTCACAGGGGCGGGACCCAAGTGCTTCTGTGGGGGGAGACTCCTGGGAGTACCAGACAGACCAGACGGAAGTGGCCTCAGGGACTGACACGTGGACTTGGGCGGCGCTGCCTGGTGGGTGGGCCAAGAGGAGGCGGAGGACCTGGAGGGCCTGGAGGGCCTGGCATTGAGATAGGCTGTGCTCCACACTGCCCTAGCACCACAGCCTGATGCAGCCGTCCACAGACCAGGCTCACAGGGACACAGCCGAGGATGCCCAGTGGTCCAGGTGGGCCAGGGAGGAGGGGGGGTGGGGACCTGGGGTGGAGGGAGTGGGGTGGGTGTTTGGGGAGGGAGCAGAGGTACTGCCGCACGGTGGGCAGCTCTGTAGAAAGGGGCCTGAAGGCTGCCACTCTGCCCCCTCTGTGGTGGGCTGCCTTCGCTCTCCCCAAGGCAGTGGTAGCCCCAGAAAGGAAGTACACAGCCTGTGACCTGAAAGAGGACCCTCCTCCTACCACCAGGTGCTAAAACCTGGATAGCCCCTGAATCCTACTCCCAGCTGGTGGTCCCTGGGAGTTGGGCAGGCAGGAAAGTAGCGTTGGAGGCCAGGCATGGGGTACCCCACAACTGAGTGCAGTGAGCAGTAGCTCAGGATCACCCACAAAGACCGTGGGACAAGTGTACTGCTGGTCTCCCTGAGTGGGAATGAGGCTGGCAGGCCATTTGGATTCCACTGTCCCTGCTGCTACATACATAGGCAGGTAGCCCCACACAAACCAGGATGGAGCTGGTGGGGGGTCCTAGTGGGACCCACTCTTGAGCTTCCACCCACTCTTATTTTGTAGGCTGAGGCCCTTCCACCATAGTGCTGCTCAGGGGCAGAGCCTGTCAGGTCCCGAGGCAACTGACTCTGGAGAGGCTGCCTTGGAGGTGCCGGGAGGAGGGAGAGGCAAGGGAGGCCTGAGCTGTGGCACTATTGTACCACAGTTGGGTGTTGGGCCGAACGAGGGCACAGCGGGAGCTCAGGAAGCCCCGGGAAGACAGGGCCTTGGCAGAGGCAGAGCTGCAGGCACCTCCGGTGCCAATTAGAAGAGGGGAGTGTTGCAGGGTGTGCCCAGATCAGGGCCACCACTCCTGCCCCACCCCGTGTTTATCCAGGTGTCTCTCCCTGACCTGCGGTGTGAGCCGGGGTCTGTAGAACATTCCAAAAACTTCGCTGCAGGTTGCAACAGCTCCAGCGCTCACCGCATTTCTTCTCCCCTGATTTGGTAGGGTGGTGCTGGAACTCTGGGGCCTTGAGGGTTGAGGCCATCCGACCCACACACGGGTAATAAGCACAGCAGTGAGTGGGAGGCAGGTCCCTGCGAATCCCAGAGGCTGACCAGAGCCCGGGGCAGAATTTGGGAGAGGCTGTGGGTCACCTGGCCCTGGGGCCCATTCATGTCCCTGCTCTGAAATGAGGACCACATGACCACTGGTTTGTTCAACCGTGGCTGCTTCTGAAGGCTGTGTACAGGAAGCGAAAGGCTCACAGGAAGTACCTTGCCACACTGTGAGGGTTGCGTGTGGGCAGTGGATCCTGTCAGGTGCTTCTGCCTTAAGCAAGATGGGCCTGAGGCCCCGAATCAGCCTCCGGCTGTGGGCCCTGTCTTTCTTCCCTGCAGCCAGACTTTCCTGCTCTGTGTGCACAGAGGTTTTGGAGGTTGTGTTTCTCTCCTGCCTTCAGGGCTTAGGCAGGCGGCAGGTGTGGCCTTCACCCTGCAGGTGGCTCCCACAGGCCTCGCTGCCCAGTGCCTTCACCAGTGTCATCAGTGGGCTGGGAGCTTCTTTTGCTGTCCTGCACCTGCTTGCCTAGGAGTCCAGTTGTACTGCGCTTTCCACACTAGGCCAGCTCTTTGGAGGAGCTGAGAATCCCAACTGGCTTTGCCATTACTAGCTGACCTCCCTCACAGAAGAATAGCAGGGCCAGGCCTTTGTATGTGCTTAGGGAGGGGTGGCATCTTGGACAGATCCCTAACCCCTTTCTGGTGGAGGTGACCCATTGCTGCTTTGACCACATAAAGGAATGAAGAATTTTTTTTTTTCTTTTTGAGACAGGGCCTCACTGTGTAGTTCAGGCTGGTCTTGAACTCGCTTTGTAGGCCAGGTGATCCTCCCGCCTCAGCCTCCTGAGTGCTGGAATAGCAAGTGTGCACCATCGCACCTGGTCACTGCTCTTTTTCAAAGGCGCCTTTGGACTGTGTGGCTTTTAGTGGAAGTCACAAGTGTCCCTGTCATGCCCTTGCTGCAAGCCTGTGTAACCAAACTTCATGCACATGTTGACAGAGAACTTTCCCAGGACGGACTCTGGAGGCCAGGCAGGGCTGTGGGACAGGGTTGGGCAGGCTGGCTGGGTGGCAGCAGTTCGGACTGTCACCCTGTGTTCCCAGTAAATCAGTGGTAGTGTTTGCTTAGGACAGTGTCCCAACAAGGAAAGAAAGACAGGAACCAGGTGCAGCCTGGGGACTCTTGCAGGGCAAGGCTTTGCCAAGTTCAAGGGTAGGCTCCAAAGGAGATTTGACCATCTGACAATGGGCAGTTCAAGACATTCCCGGGGAGCAGCCCCAGGGACCCTTGTCACCTTCAGACTGGAGAGGGAAGGCTCAGAACCCCAGTTCCTGGTGAGCTGAAGAAGAACCAGGATGGGCCTCACACACCCAGGCAGCCCCAGCTTCTCAAGTGGGATTGCAGTTTGCCCCACGGGCCTCAAAATGATTCCACCAACCGCTCCCTGCTGACTGCCTACCTGGCGCGGTGACCTCTGACTCCATAAAAATGGCTAGCGTTGGGGGCTCGCAGGTCCTGAGAGGCAGTGAGCTCTGAGTTCACCCCTACGTGGCAAAGCCATGCTCTGCCCTAAGCAGGAACACCTGCCTTCCCAGATGCCCCTACTTGTGTCTCCTGCCACATGGAATGTGCTAAATCGCTCTTTTAAAAAAAAAAAAAATTAAAACAGACTGTGTGTTTCAGAATCACTGTGAAGATAGCTCTGTTTCTGAACAGCCTGCCCTGTGTTCCCTATTAACATTTTAGATGACTAGAACTCGCCATCTTGAATGAGCTGATGGTGACTGCTTCATCTCGGCTTCTCCCAGTGTCGCTGTCCAGACTCGGTGGCATTTAGTACTCACACCTGAGGGCTTCTGTGGGACATTGCTGCTGCTGACCTGAAGGTCCCTAGGAGGACCGTTCAGGCCTCTGTGCTAGGCCCCCAGTGTCCAGCTTTCCTCCTGTTTACCCTGGGGCTGTGAGTCCTCAAGAGGGGTCTTCTCACTGCACCCTGCTGCTGCCAACCCTGGCCCATTCCGCTCACCCTGCAGGGTACCAATTACTGAAGTAGTGTTGCAAGATAGTGTTTGTTCACTACGCAGTTGAACTGAGGATAGGAGAGCATGACCGTGCCCACTTCCCTCCCCGGGGTTGAGGTACGTGGAGCGGGGACTGGAAACGAGGGAGTCGCAGCTGGTCTGTGCTCCCAGAATCAAATCCACTAACCGTCACCGCCTGCCCCTCGAGTCCACATCACCTCCACTTCCAAAATCAGTCATTTCTGAAGTCCACTGAGAGCAAGGGGTTAAGAAGTACAGTGGCAATGCCTAGAGGAGCCACGTAGGTTTCCCCCAGGTCTGGCAGGGCCCTGCCAGTCCAGCATTATCCTAAGCCTTGCTGACATTTAAAGAACAAGTGAGTGGAAAGTTCGGGAGCCCTGTGCTCCACGCTGGTCCGTTAGCGGCCAGTCATGTGGACTCCATCCCTGCCCACGGCCCCTCCTTGTGCTCTGTGCTGGGCTCTGCCTGGGTCTGGGCCTCACCTCCTTTGGGCTCTTCTTAGTCCCTTTTGAAATTTGTTTTCTACTGGTTACTTTGGACTAGCAGAGTCTGGCTCTGCCTTTGCTTTGGAGGGTCTGTGGTGCAAGCCCCTAGATGGCCGTCGGCAGTGCTGGAGGGAGGGTAGGAGACAGGAAGGGAAGGGGTGGGTGGGTGTGGGGCCCTGAACAGCAGAAACCACAGGGGGGCTGCCCACAGTTTCTGTCCTGAGGGTGCCTGGAGCCCTGGCTGGGCTGGCAGCTTGTTATCCCTGAGCTAGTTGTTACCCAGTTATGCTGAGCCAGGAAGCAGAGGGTGAGAACAGGCCCAGAACCCAAGGCCAGAGCCACGGGGCTTGACCACAGCAGGTCACAGGCAGGGCTGGCATGCCAGAGGTGTTTGTGGCTCTGAGAGCACTGTGTGTGTGTGTATGTGTGGGCACCTCAAGGCTGCACCCCAGGGTGTTCCAGGACTTCTCCCAAATGAAGCAGCTTCTCGGGAGCAGGAAGGGCAGCTGTTCACGTGTCCTTCCATGGCCCTTCTTCATCTCAAAGATGAGTGTGCACCAGGGTGACAAGGGCTGCTTTCCCAACCCCACGAGGGCTCTGTGGCTGACCAAAGCGCGGCACTGGCTGCAGGGCCTGAGGCCGGGTCAGAGAGGCTGTCATGACAGCCACCTTCTTGGGCCTCTCTCCTTCCCCTCCTGTGCACATCAGCTGCAGCCCCTGTCCCCAGCCAGGGGGAGACAGACCTGACCCAAGTCACCCCAAGAGGGCTGGGATTAGGATCTGGCCTGGATGTCATTCACTCTGCTGGTTTGTTTGGTTTTTTCCCCACCACAAAACTTGCTGGAGGGAGCAGGCTCCTGTGATGCGGAGGGCATGAAGGACCTAGGCCCCGTGTGCATGTGTGTCGCCTTCCATCCCTGTGGCCTCTCAGCAGCAAGCTAGCAGCCCAACGAGCTGAAGCTGGAGGTTGTCGCTGCCTGGGTTCCTCCAGGTCCCGGCATCACTGCCCTGTCTGCTCCTGGCCCCCATCCCGCCTGCCTCAGGGACTTCAGGTCCCCTGTGGCTCACTGCTCCGCGCTCTCTGACCCTCCCGCTATGCCTGCTCCTGGCCACCTCTCGGTGGGTTGTGAGCAGCCAGTCCTGCCTGGCTGCCTTCCTGGGCCACTGTGGTCCACAGGAAGCGTGAGAACGTGAGCGCTGCAGGTGCCGGTCCTCTGTGTGGGGGCCACTGCTGCAGCCCAGACCGTGTGTGGCGCTTGCGCGGGTTAGGCGGACCTGGTCACGCTCTGGCATTGCCTTCCCCTGCCCTTGCTACAGGCTGTCCCGATTGTTTGTCTAGCCCCTGCTGTGTTCCCCTCGGAGTACAAAACAAGCACCAAGGAGGCTGTCGCAATTCCTGTCCCTTTCCCCATCCTGTGCGTGACAGTGACCCCTGGCCCCCGGAGGCCCTTTAGCACACAGGGCTGCCTATGGGCCCCTCCGGGGCCTGACTCTCCTCCTCTTGCGCAGGCCCGAGTGCCAGGCGTGGACGGGGATTCTGCTGCTGGGCACCTGCCTGCTGTACTGTGTGCGGGTCACCATGCCTGTCTGCGCAGTTGCCATGAGCCAAGATTTCGGCTGGAACAAGAAGGAAGCTGGCATCGTGCTGAGCAGCTTCTTCTGGGGATACTGCCTGACGCAGGTTGTGGGCGGCCACCTTGGGGACCGGTAACTGCTCTTCCCGCACCCCATTACCCAGCCCGAGGGCAGCACCTCCTCTGCAGGGGGCGGGGGCCAACTGCCCTCTCTCAGGGTCAGTTTGAGCAAGAGCGTGGCCCTGTGCCCGCCCGCCCAGCCCCCAGCCTGTCCCTCTGTGTCTCCCCCAGAGTCGGTGGCGAGAAGGTCATCCTGCTGTCGGCCTCCACCTGGGGCCTCATCACTCTGGCCACCCCCATGCTCGCTCACCTCGGCAGGGCCCACATGGTCTCCATGGCCTTCTCTCGGGTTCTCACGGGCCTGCTTCAAGGTAAGGGGCCCTTGTGTCTCTTCCCTTGTGCTCTGGCTTCAACGGTGACCCCAGGTGGGGTGTGCATACGTGCATCTGCCTGCTGCCCTCTGCCCAGAAATCTGCCCTGGGAGGGGTTGTGTAATAGCACATGGAATGAGGGGGTGCCCTCCATTTCTACGTAGGTTATCCACAGCAGTGGGGACCTTCAAGACTCCCCGACCCTGTGGCTTTCCTGCACTGTGAGCTTTTGCCATCTGGAGAAGGGCAGGTGACTGACAATGGCCCTCGGGGAAAGGACCCTCTGGCCTTCTAAGCAGCCAGCAGACACTCAGTTCTGGGAGGGACCAAGGCAGACAGGTCCTAAGTTGCCGTCTTGGGTAACAGTAAAGCAGAGTGCAGGCTCCACGCCCTGTGGACATGGGCTGTGAGTTCCTTAAGTTGCTCTCGCCATGTCCCAGGGGCTCCCCCAGAGCTCGTCCACGGTGGGGTTCTAGAACCCTCTAACATGGGAAGATATGAAGTAATTTCCAAGCCTTTAGGCTGCTGAGGAATCCACTGTCCAAGAGAAATTCTAGGAGGGAACCGATCTGTAAAACTGCAGTTCATGCCCCTCTTCTGGGGGAGGCGTGTGTGTGCACGTGAGGTTGTGAGCACCCCAGGCCTGGCTTGGAGGCTGGTGTGCAGCTGTGTCTGCACAGGGGCTCTGGGGACAGCCTGGGAGCGGGTACTGGGAAGGTGCCAACTGGGGAGCAGGCGCTGTCCCCACACTGTTCTTGTGGCACCACCTTGCATGGCTTTCACCCAAACCCAGTTCTTTCCTCATTAAAAGTCCAGCCCTGCTGGTCCCTAGGGTTGGTGCGGTGATGCCAGTGACCCGTGGACCTCACTGGGTCACAGCCCTTGCTTGAGCAGGTGGCCAAGACCTGGCTGCCAGCAGGTGGCTCTCAGTGGTGCTCGCTGGCGCCCGGGCGACTGCCGTGCTCTTTGTTCCAGGCGTGTACTTCCCTGCGCTGACCAGCCTGCTGTCACAGCGTGTGCCGGAGAGGGAGCGGGCCTTTGCCTACAGCACCGTGGGGGCTGGCTCTCAGTTTGGGTAAGGCCCAGCCTCGGAGGGCAGGGGAGGCCCACGGATGAGGCCCTGAGGAACAGCCTTCAGGGCCAGCGAGGGAGGGGTTTGGTCCCCAGGTCGCCCCCAGGGCCAGAGCAGGGTATTTCTTCGATGTATATCTCTGTTTCAAGGCATGACAGGAGGGGGGCAGGGGCTTGGGCATTGCAGGTTGGGCAGCAGCGGCTTTGCGCAGTTCCTCCTCATCTGTGCCAGTGGGACCTGAAGCCATGCCATCCTCCCTTACCCTCCCCACCTGGGACTGCAGCCCTAGGTGCAGTCCCCTCATACTTGCCTTTCCTAGGCCCATCCCCAGGGAGCACCAGGCCTCAGGTGGCAGCACCCTTTCTGAGGTCAGGCCAAGGAATGGCTGCATGCTGTTGCCCCAAGTGGCCTCATGGGAGGGGTGACAGGAGCTCATTGACACCAAGATCAGGCCCTTGGTTAGTTCAGCGAGGGCAGGCATCAGATTGGGTAGAGAATAGTTCTTGGGCAGGAGCAAAATGACTCCATTTGGCAAAAAATACAACACATCATGTACAGTGTGACTGTCAGGTGTCACCGGAGGGTGACTCAGGACAGGGCAGTCTGGTTCCTCTGCATTCCCATCCCTTCTGGGCCATGCAGCGCAGGGTGGGGAAGGATCTGTGTGGAGCACTGAGGGAAGAGGGGCAGGACAGAGGCAGAGGCTGCCCCCTGGGTGCTGTGCTGCCCACAGGGCGGGGAGCTCAGGAAGAAGGAGGCAGTTGGGCTTTGGCACCAGCATCTGGTAGTCTCTCTCCCAAGCAATAACTATGCCTTGGTCCTGTGGTCTCAGCAGGAGAAGAGGTACACTGGGGGATGATAAAACCCTTAGGACATGGGGAAGCTGTGGCTATTGATTGAATGGGGAGGGATTTTGTATGTAGATATCATTCTGAAATTCTGTCCTCTTTGACACACTAAGCAGGAAAAATCAATGTATGTACATTTTATTTATTTACTTATTTATTTTAAACTTTATTTATGTTATGGCCAGCTCAGCCTGCCCTGGGGGTGGGGCTGTGCAGCATGTGGTGCTGGGAGGGGTCCCTGCCATTGCCTAAGCTTGCCTACGCAGACACTTTAGACCACTGATCTATCTCGTTGGCCTGTACATCTTACTTCTGTATTTTAAGTCACTTTTTCTTCTCACTGTGTGGTTTTTGTTTTTGTTTCTTGTTCAAAAGATTCACACGACGTGGGTGGCAGCCACGGAGATAGTTTAGTAGAATAAGCGCTTGCCTGGCAAGCCGAAGGGCCTGAGTTCAATCCCTGGTTCTGAAAAAAAAAAAAAAAAAAAAAACAATCCACATGACAATTTGTGGACCAGTGTGAAAGCCTAAAATCAAGAAATTAAAAACAAGTTGGGTTACAGAGAAGCAGCATCCCTGACCCCTGTCCCCAAGGCTGATCCCAAGCTCCTCGATCCCACAGCTCCATGGCAGGAAGTCTCTCCTGAGCCCTGGGAACCCTTAGTAAAGCACGGTGGTATAGAGGCTTGTAGGCAGCTGCTTCTTTCCTGGGGCTCTGCTTGCAGCGGGGTGCCCTAGGGCATCTCCCTGCGGTGGAGAGCCGTGGAGGGTCACGGTCACCTCCTCCCTTTCCTGCTAGGACCCTGGTGACAGGCGCCGTGGGCTCCCTGCTCCTGGACTCTGGCGGCTGGCAGAGTGTCTTTTACTTCTCGGGCGGCCTGACCTTGCTCTGGGTGTGTTATGTACACAGGTACCTGCTGCATGGAAAAGGTAACCGTGGCCTCTCGGGCTGGTCCTGCGGCGTCCTGCGCTCAAAGGCAGGAGCCCCAAGCATTGTAGAGCAGTCACTCTGCAGGGCCCTGGGGCCGGGCTGGGATCCGTTCAGAGCAGTCCTCAGGGCTGCAACCTGAGAAAAACCCTTGAGTTCTGAGCTCTCAGCCTACACAGCCTTCCGATTCAATCCACAAATCCCATGTGGGCACTGAGGCAGAGAGGAGACCTGCAGGTGAAGGCAAAGGAGGAGGCAGGGCAGCTGAGACCTCAGGTGGCCAGGAGGGGCCCATCCATCCTCCAGGACCACAGAGGTGTGTCCCAACCCTCTGGAGCAACTCCCACATGGGACTGGTGTCACCTCACCCTGAGAGCTGCTGCTTTGAATGTACTTGCCCCCGCAGAGCGCATCCTGGCCCTGGGTGTCCTGGTGCAAGGCCTGCCCCTGGCCAGGCCCTGCAAAGTGCCCTGGAGACAGCTCTTCCGGAAGCCTGCTGTCTGGTGAGCTGGGGCCGGAGTGGTGGAGCAGAGTGCAGCGCCCAGGGGCATGGGTCTTTGGTGCCCTGGGGGAAGGGGTAAGCAGCTCCCACAGGTGCAGCCTAGGGGGAGGATGCATGGGGTGGTGGAACCCTGAGCCCGGTGTCCCACGCAGGGCGGCCATCGGTTCCCAGCTGTCTTCGGCGTGTTCCTTCTTCATCCTCCTGTCATGGCTGCCCACTTTCTTCAAGGAGACCTTCCCCCACTCCAAGGTGCGTCCCAGGATAGCTGGCCGTGGCAAGCCCCTGGTCCCCATGTGCGGCTGCAGGAGCGCTTGGCTCTGCTGCTTCTGACCTCCCATGGGCCCGAGGCTTTGTGATGCCTTCGTTCGCGTTCAGCAGCTCGGTCTGGCTTGGAGGCCTTGGACTCTTCTTTTGACCCTGCAGCTTGCCCTGCCCAGGGTCCTGACCTGCTGCCCTGCAGTGCCCTGCCTTGGCCTGGGCAGCATTTTTTGATGCCACTCCCAAGGAAGACTTCAGCGTAGCCAGGGCATGCACAGAGAGTCCTCTGTCTTGGCTGGGCTCTTCCACCCAGGCAGGCAGCCATCTTCCTCCTGGCTTGCCGACCAGAACTTTCTGGACAGTGTGTTCCTGGGGTGAACACTGCCCAGCTCTGGCCCTACCTGGTCATGGTGCGGGGAGCACTGTGGGGAACTCAGGCGGCAACACAGCCACAGTGGGCCTGGCACTCCCCTGAGGGTGGCCAAGTCCAGGTGGCTCTGGCTTATTGGAGCCTGCCCCCCCCCCCACGAGTTCCCTCTGCCCTCGGGCAAGCCAGTGTGGGGGAGCTCCTGGGCAGCAGTGGATTTGCATGGCTGGCCTGCCTGCGTGTCCTCCCCTCCAGAGCCACCTCTGAGCTGCGCTCTGCCCTGCAGGGCTGGGTCTTCAATGTGGTGCCGTGGCTGACTGCAATTCCTGCCAGTCTGTTCAGTGGGTTTCTCTCTGACCAGCTCATCATTCAGGGTGAGTACTGGGGAGCGGTACCCGCCCAGAGGCCTTGAGGGACCCTGCCTTCAGGCCAGCTTAGCGGGTGGGGATAGCCCCTTTTTGTTTGAGCTTGGGCTCCCCACTAAAGGGGAGGTGGATATAGAGTGATGACTCTGGTCTCACAATGACTTGCAGCTCTTTCCTAGGGGCCAGCTGAGCCCCCAGGCCTCTGCAGGAGAGGACAGGGACACAAGAGTCAGAGCTCACATGTGCCCGGATTGGCTCTTGAACCCTTGGAGCTCCCGAGGAGGTGACGCTTCATGCTCCACCTTGAGCTTCCCACACACTTCAGCCGCACGTGGCACTCCCAGGGCCAAGTCCTGAGACATGGGTCCATTCCCAGCCTGTGGCATTCTCCTCAGCTTGGCAGCATGAGGCAGGCACAGCACCAACACCCATAAGTTCAGCCCCGAGAAAGGCTGTGGGTCAAAACTTGGACTCTCCCCGAGGCAACTTAGGGAGACACTGTCTTAAAATAGAAGATAAAAAAGGCTGGGGATGAAGCTCAGTAGTAGAGTGTACCTGGATTCCATCTCTAGGATCTAGAAAGTAAGGAAAAGAAGGAAGGAAGGGAGGGAAGGAGGGAGAAAGGAAAGGAAGAGGGAGGGAGGGAGGAAGCAGGCAAGCAAAGGGAGCCAGGCATGGTGGTGCACACCTGTAACCCCAGCACTCAGGAAGCTGAGGGAGGAGGATCATTGGGAGTTTAAGAGCAGCCTGGGCTACATCGTGAGCTCAACACCAGCCCAAACTGCATAGCAAGACCATGTCTCAAAAAGACCAAAAGCAAAACAAAACGACAACGGAGGGAAAGAGTAACAGCAGTCATTATGGGGAAAGCAGAAGGCTCAAAGACACAGGGGCAGCGCACCCCTTGCCTGGGGCTTGGCGCCGTGGCAGCCGCCCACAGGGCCCTCTTCTTCACGTTCTGTCTGGCTCTGGGCTCGGGAATCCTCTGCTGCACACACTGCCCGCAGAGCCAGCTCACCCACGGCTGCAGACGCCAGCACCCTCAGCCCGGAGCCTGGTCCCTGCCCCTCCTCTCCTACCCCCATGTCTGTGCACATGGCACCATTCTTGGGGACCCTGTGGAGGGCCAGCCCAGTGGGCTGATGGGGACCCACCCTGGGTCTGTCTCCCTGCCCAGGTTACAGAGCCATCACCGTGCGGAAGTTCATGCAGGTAGGAAAACCATTCCAGGTCTTCTCTGGACATCCCTGTTCTGGTGTCCTAGGAACCAAGGGCTGCATGCCTGAATCATTTGATTTCAGAGACCAGGCCAAGGTCAAGGTCACGAGCTGAGACAGCTGCCACTGTGACAGAGCACAGCCCTCGCCCCTCAGAGCTGGGCCCCTTCCCAGGCTTGAGGACTAGCATCCAAGGCCAGGGTGCCCAGGCCAGTTTAGGCAGGCACCAGAGGGCATGCTGGGGCCAGGCTGGTGGGTGGCTGACGAGGTTCCACCCTGAGCCCCGACACGGCTCTCTGTGCCCCATCTGGGCCTCTGCCCTCCATCTCCATGAGCTGAGCTCATTGGTGGGGCCTGGTCCCCGGTGTTCTCTGGGGAGGCCCCAGCCCAGGAGCTGTTGCACAGCGGCCGCCTGGGTGGCCACAGGGTGAGGCCAAGTGAGCCCGGGGCCTCGTGCCCTCTGTCAGCCCTCTTGTCCACAGGTGATGGGCCTTGGCCTGTCCAGCGTTTTCGCACTGTGTCTTGGTCACACGTCCAGCTTTCTCACGGCTGTGGTCTTTGCGTCAGCCTCCATCGGCCTCCAGACCTTCAACCACAGGTGAAGGCCCCTGCCCCACCCACCCATGCTGCCAGAGTGCCCCAGACCTTGCAGCACCCCAGCTCAGAGGCCTGTGAGTGGTCTCCATGAGTGGTCACTCAGCCCAACTGACCTGGGTTCCTGCTGATGCAGCCCAGCACTGCATACCAGGAGCTCCAAGGGAGGCAGGGGGTGGGGTGGGAGGGACCGAGGAGGACCGTGCTGGAGGGGATGTGAGGGGAGAGGCTCGCCGCTAGGCAGTAGCCACCGTGCCCCTGCTGTCCACTTGTGATCACATCTGTCCTGAGCCTGCACCTTCCCCACCCGAGTGCTAGCAGCTGCTTCTAAACATCTCCAAGACATTTTAGAATCAGCAGCGCAGGGTCATTCAGATCAGCAAACGGGCCTGCGCGTGGGTGCTGCAAACACTTTCCCTGCTGCTTGTCCACTCTCAGGGGCCACTGCCGGGTCTGCTTCCCTCGTGAGTGGGGAGCAATGGGTGGGGAGCACGCGTGTCTCCCAGATCACTGGCACCCTCTCCCGTGCTCCACCAGCTCTTTCGAGCGGCGCAGGGGTCACCTGGCCCCGTGGCCCTCACCCCCTTCTCTCCTGCTTCTCACAGCGGCATCTCAGTTAACATCCAGGACCTGGCCCCATCCTGTGCTGGCTTTCTGTTTGGTGAGGGTGCTGCTCGCCTCAGCCGTGGCCAG
>PVKN010029301.1:0-13029 GCA_004027915.1 Capromys pilorides
AAGTCCAGGCTGATCATTTTTTTTCCTACTTCAAATATTTACCCTAGTCTCTTTTGAAGGTGTTCTGGAAATAAGTCTAATTCTTTCTTGTTAATTTTACTTATTGCCTGTTAGACCCTCACAGGAATGCAAGCGCACTGCTAAACTCTTTTTTTTTCCCAACGATTTTATTCTTATTGCCTGGAATAGGGCCTTACACACAATAGGAATTTAACTGATATATATTATTGATGATATTTACTTATTTTAATTAATAAGCATAGAAAATAATAGCTATACTTTTAATTTTCAGACTTTGCAACTGGTTTTTTATGCTAATATTTTTTAATTCAAACTTTCCCCTTTTGCGGGAGAGAGTGCCGGGATCAAACTCAGGGCCTCGTATAGGCTAGGTAAGCACTCTGTCCTCTGAGTTCTACCACAGCTTCATATTTGCCCATTTTGGTTCGTAAGTTTCATTCTTTTAAAATTATTATTATATTTTTCTTCTCTTTTCTAAAAATATTAACTATATTTGCTTTGATGTCATTTTGAGATTATCTGATTACTTTCATTTTATTAGTTTTTAACGGTAAAATAAAGCTCTATTCAGTAGTAAAATAAAGCTCAACTAGCTAATAAAGTAGAAAGTTTGGCTTTGAAACATGCCAACTAAAAGCTGAGTCAGTTAAAAGCTATTTAAAAAGAAAGAATTCAACTCTCTTGAGGAGCTAGGAAACCGCTCACTGTTGCGAATTGCCCTAAGTTATTGTGTACTGGAGGGCACTATTTCATCTGCTAAATATTGTCCAACCATAAGATGCAGCTAAATTCCATCTTCACAGGAAGAGCATGAGGACCTGGGAACGCATACTTAGGAGAAAGCTATGAGAAAGAGGACATAAGACAGAAAATAGATTCGGGTTGCTAGGAAGCACAAGGGTAAAAGCTATTGTGCTTTTTGTCTCCTGGTAAACAACTTCCCTGCTTCCAACCTGCTGGCTGAGGATGGTCTATTCTGGAGTACAATTTGATTTTTCGTGTGTGTGTGTGTGTGTGTGTGTGTGTGTGTGTGTGTGTATGCAGGGTTTCATTATGCAGCTCAGACTCATAGAGATCCTCCTGTTTTCAGACTCCTTAGTGCTGAGATTACAGGCATGCACTACCACACACAGACTCCAACGCCAGTGCAGCATGCAGTGTGAGGGATCAAATCCTGGACCCTGCGCTTGCCTAAGTAAGAACTTAGTCCACGGAACTATCTCACCAGCACTACAATTCTATTTTCTTCAATGACTTTAGCTTTGATTTCAGCATCATCTTCAACAAATAGACAGTCATACTTAGTATATACTTAGCTATTCATGGCTCTGCAGCAATGCGATGTGCTCCACTTCTCTTTCCTCCAAGAATCTCAAAAGAAGAGGAGAGGACAATATGAGTAGCTGCCTCCAAAGCTGGATTTTGCCAGTGGTATTTTCCAGAGTCCCTTACTCATATAAATTGCAGTTTCCTTACCCCTCAGTTTCAGAGAGACAAGATGAAAGGTTCCAATCTCTACCCATGTCAACTCCACACAACCACTGTGTGCCATGTAACAATCACAACAGCTGTCACGAAGCTTTGTCATCTCCACTAGCAAACAGAGAAGCCAGTGTGGGGAGCCCAGTGAGCTACCCCAAATCCACATAGAACTAGCAGGTTCCAAAGCCAAAGCCCCTTCTTCTGGCTTCTCTGGAGGATGGAGTTACCTTCCCATATCAAACCAGATATCCTTACCTACTGCACCCACAGTTGCACCCACAGCTCCTTCCAGCTGTGGTCCTCATGGTGCTTGCACATTAGGATCAGCTGCAGAAACCTGAAAAAAAATACTGATGCCTCAAAACCACAATGAGATACATTACACTCCCTAGGATGCTAGTGCCCAAAAGAGTAATGCGTATTGGTAAGGATGTAGAGAAACTGGAACCCTTCTTGGAGGAAATGCAAAACAGTACTATTGCTGCAGCTACCAGTACTGTGACTCTTCAAGACACCAGAAATTGAACTGCTATATAAGCCAGCAAGTCTATGTCTTGTCTACACACACACACACACACACACACACACACACAGATTGAAAACTTGGACTCCAATTAATACTTGTATACCCACAATCATGGCAGAATTATTCACCATAACCAAAAAGTAGAAGCCGTCCAAGTATTTGTCAGTGAATAAATAAATAAAATATGGTGCATCTGTACAGTGGAATCTTTTTCAGCCTTTAAAGGAAAGGAAGTTCTATGTTGAAGAAATAGCACTGTGCAGAGCACGTACTTGGAATGCACAAGGCCCTGGGCAGAATCTCTAGGACCATAAAAAAGGAAGGAGATTCTGACACATGCAATAACATCAGTGAAACTTGAGGACAAGTATACTAATTAGTATACTAATTGAAATCTGCCGGTCACAAATGAACACATACTGTATAATTCCATGTAAATGAGATAGTCAAACCCATAGATCTAGAAAACAGAATAGCAGTTCTCAGAGTTGAGGGACATGGAGAGTGGGAAGCTATTCTCTAATAGGTATAGAGTTTTAATGTTGAAAGATAAAAGGAGTCCTGTGTTTGGACAGAGGTGATGGTTGTATTACAATATAGATATACATTAGGCCATTGAACTGTAATTTAGAAGCGTACAAGACAGAAATTTTATGTTATATGTATCTTACATCAATGCAAAAGAAGATATAGCATCAGACAAGTGGAACCAGACTGTAAGTTTGGGACCACAGTTTCAGTGTTTGGAAAAAGAACTGTGGCATTTTCCATTGAGTTTTGCTCTAGTACAGCAGGTCTTTGTCTGGCCCGACTGCCTACAAACCCTCATCTTTAGCAGTACCAAAATGTTCACTAGTTTGAACCAAACTAAAACAACAATCACTGGCATCACCTCTTGCAAATAATTCTCTTGAGTATATTCTTCTTGGAGAAAAGAAGAGAAGTTTCTGCCTTGTGTTTGTGGACAAGAAACAATCTTCTGTGTGCTCATTCTGTTCTAAAACAAATTCTACTCTGAATTCTCTGCCCCAGGGAAGAAAAGCCCTGGTATCTGGAGAAAGCAAAAGGATCCAAGGCTCCAATCAACCAGGAGTGCCTGGGGAATCAGAAGAACATTATAAATTTCTGAGGAGCTTTCAGCCTGCAGCATTGTCCTGAATTCTATGCAAAACACCAGGGATGCTGGTGAATTGGAAGGTGACTTGGATAATCACAGGCCTCAGGCCTTATTGTGATGAAGGAGTTAGAAAAAAAGGAAAGAGTTATAGTCAGAGGAAGAGAGGGAGTGAGGGAAGAAGTGGAACCCATGGAAAGTGCTGGAGGACAGGGGACTAACTTGTCCCTGCCTCTGTATGGGTGACAGTGTGCTCTAAAACAATCAAGAGTACATTTTCTTCTCCAGAGAAGCAGCAAGGGATGTGGCTTAGCTCTGAAGAAGGAAAGGGCTGATGGAGAGATTAGGATCTTTAAATTTTGGGTTTGTTTTGCTTTTGTTTTGCTACCCTAGCTGCCAGTTCAGGGATGGGCATCTCATTCTGGATACTTCTATTACCACACTAGTAAGCTGTGGCACTGTTTGGTGGACAGCTCTTTCAGGGATGGAAATGTTGCAGTGACGTGCTGGAGCTGATTTCACTGTCTCTTGAGATGCATGTCACATTTTAAGGATTTTTCTCTTCTGAGTGTTAAACACTCTCATCTCGTAAGATTAAGTTGCACCACTTTTTCATTAAATATTACATTTAGAAACAAGAGTAGTAAATACTTAAAACACATCATTTCTTAATTATTTTGTTATATATCACTATTAAATATTCACCAAGTTTCACACAGTCCAATATGGTGGCCTATAGCCAAGTGTCACCACGGAGCACTTGAAATTGGCTGGTGTGATGATGTGAATCTAAATTTATATAGATATATCCACATGTAGTTGTTGCTTCTGTAACAGAATCTCAGCATTAGAGCTCCTTCATGAAGCAGAAACTATTATTACAAGTCGTAGCTGATAGAAGATCTGTTATCAGAACAGTATTATTTCCTATTGCTGAGTGAACACTTTTCTCATTTCAATAAATTTGCATTTTATTACCAGATCTTTTGGATTTGACCTCGAGTGACTTGGAAGGACGGTGGAGGGAGATGCAGAGTGCTGCAGAGGGCGAAGCGAATTCCTTCAGTGCTCAGTGAAGTCGAATGCCAGCACCAGCAGGGAAGCATTCAGCTTTCAGACATCACACGCTCCTAAGAGCTAAAGCCAAAAACCAACTTGCCTGGTCAAGAGTGCTCCAATGCGGCCATGCGCGCAGCAGGCATTTCTTCAATGCACTAGAAAAGTCCAGAAACGCTCCTCACTCTGGCAGGGGACTCTGGCTGGGATCCCCTCCTCCAGCTCCACCCCCCACCATTGGAGTCTACTTTGGAGAGAACAAGCTGAGCTTCCTCAGATGGTCGAAGCTCAGCCTTGCTTAGAGCTGGACAGGGCTGGACAATGAACACTGGAGGCTATTGCCTCCGACCAACCGACCATGTGTGCTCTGTCCCATCCCCTGCTCCTCTTCCCCAGGTTGCCCTCTGAGTCCACATCCCTATGGGTGTCAGAAAAGCTACATCAAATTATAATCACTGCTTTTTTGTGAGCAGCCTTTTGTGACCAATAATGACTGCCACAAGAGAAAAGAAAGAGAAAATGGGATGACAGAAGCCTACTGGGATGCTCTTGCTTTTGTAAAGCAACACAAGCAGATGAATGGGGTTCTCCTTTGTCTATTACTTGGTATCTGTGTTTTCATTTGTTCCTGAAAGGTGAACCTGTTTATTAGGCATCTGTCAGAAAACAGAGGCCACTTTTATTACCCTAAAGTGAGATCTTTAGAGTCACACTGCTCTGCTGCTCTTGGCATTGCCTGCGAGTCCTACTCCGTGATTAAACTCAAACTATAACGTGGGATCTTCCCAGGAGAGCTCTGGCATCCTAATACACCAAGCCACTCCTTCCTAGAAGCCTAGCTCTTTTCTGGCTCTGAAACAGCTCCTTGGTATCTTTCTGGAGAGGTCTAAAAGCCTCAGTGGTCCCCTACTATGCACAAGGAGTTTAAATGACTTCAAAAACCCCTGTAAGACTGACTGTGATTAGATGGAAAGCTTTCTGAGGGTAGGGACTTCATATCTTACTCAGCTTTTTAATCATAAGCAACAAAGTAGCTTTGACTTCAGAGCCCAGAAGAATCTTTTGAATGAATACAAGAGAAAGGAAAGAGAAATTGTGATTTTTTTTTCATTTTGCTGTTATAGGACATGAAGAATTAAAGGGAGGGAAGGAAGAAGGGACAGAGAGAGACAGAGAGAGAGAGAGAGAGAGAGATTTGTTATCATCTGGAAAATTATTTTCAAACTATTTTTGTTTGCTTTTGTCTTTTTGAGACAGAGCCTCACTATGCATCTCAGGCTGGCTCTGAGCTCATTTTGTCATCCAGACTGGTCTCGAATTTGTAATAATCCTCCTGCCTCAGCCTCCTAAGTGCTGGGATTGCAGATGTACACCACCAGGCCTGGCTCAGACTTATTTTTAAATCATGGAAACTTTGTTAAAATGTTGATAACTGCTACCAAAACTGTGTGTCAGAAATCTTATGTCTTGAGGGGCCGGGGAGATGGCTCAGTGGCTTAAGCTCCCGGCTGGCAAGCACAAGATCCTGAGTTCGATCCCTGTTGCTAAAATGAAATCTTACGCCTTGAGACAACCTTACTCTAAATTCCTGAGGCATCTCAGAGATGATAGACATAGCTACCAGAGAAATTTGGGTTTGAACATCATGAGTTAGGGAGAACTGGGGAAAGAGTCTGTCTCATTGGTCTTGGAGTCTATACAGCAGCACCAGATGCAGTCTTCAGAACTGGCCCTCTCAACCTCTAGCTAACAGAAGGATCTGATGCTGATATCTTACAACTGCACCCTTCACTATGTATTTCCCAATGATAAGGAATTCCTTTGTCAACTCCATGCCTGGTGATAGAATTAAAGATGGTAACAAAGTCTTTGTTCCTCCTCACATTGAGAAGTGGGGTCACAACCTTCTCCATACCCATCTTGAGCTCTGGGGAGATTCAGTTAATGCCTCAGTCAATAAAATTCAGCCCATGTCATGTGCCAGTTTTGGAGCCCAAAGCATGGGAAATAAGAAATTCTACTGTCATTTGGAAGATTGTCTGAGAATCCTGGGCTACCACACTAATAGCTCAACTACTCAGAGACCACCATGCCAGAGAAGCCTCATGTAAATGATTCTGGGTTCCAGGGGAGACTACCCCTTCAGTCATACCTGCCAAAGGGCCATGGGCATAAGAGAAGACACACTGAACCTGCTAGCTCGAAGGACCCTGCCAGTGATGTGGAGATCCAGTCAACCAGACAACCTCTGTCTGAATTTCCCGTCATGAAATGTGTAAGATATGACAGAGGGCTGCAAGGGACAGCATAAGAGGAATATATATCTTTCCCAAGGGATGGTCATGGCCAACAAATACTAATACTGGATATAAGGCCAGAGCCCTTGCTTCAGTTCTGAGCACTGCGAAGCACCCTCCCCGTTCCAGAGCTTTCTGAAGGAAGGACTGAGGCTTCCTTTGCAGTTACCCTGTGGGATAGCTTCTTGCAGACCTAGCCCTGCCTGCCTGGCCTCTGCACAGGTGTCTCCTCCTAAGTAGACCCTAGACTACTGTACTCTCCCCAGGAGCTTGATCTAACCTCCACACTTTGCTGTCTCTAAGTGAATTTTCTGTTCCTCTTTTTCTTTCTTTCCTTAGGAGTTGAGTTGTGTTGATAGAACAACTCAGCAAGATTCTAACTGCTATATAGCATATCATCTTGAGGGTATTGGTAGTCAATTAATGCCTATTGAGTAAAAAACAAAGAGAGTTTGTAAGAAAAGTAAATTAGGTATTTTTTAATGGTTGTACAGGAGATGCAGGTTGAAGGGGTTCTAACTCGCCATGGTCTAAGCCATGTCCTGGAATCTTTTATCTTTCTAATAACTGGAGAAATGTAGTACAGAGCTGTATTACACACTATATTGACTAAAATAAATGCAGAAACAAACATGGGATTTTCAGTATGGGAGCATCCAATCAGGGTGACCAGATCTGGAGTAGAATTAAATCAGGCGTTTGGAAGAGTAATGAGTGAGTGTACAGATGCACAGTTGGGCTGGATGAGTCTTGAGTACCACTCTACACCATGAGCTTGGGCGCTCGCTACCCCGTAATAGCAAATCCAAGCAGGCATATAATTTTACTTTCTGAAGTTTTCTCTAAATACACAAAGTGAAAGAATAGTTATAAAACAGTGCATTGCCCAGGAAAAGAATATCCAAGCACTTCACAGAATCTTGGAAACACAGAAGGGCTTCACCAGCTTTGTGGGGTTTCTTGTAGAAGATGAACAGATGAAGTGTACCTACTGCTCAGTTTTGTTAATTTTTGCTTTTAATTAACTGACAACATCTTACTGTTTTATTTTGTTTGCAGTGTCAGTGTCCTGAGACACTCACTTGACTCCATTTTCTCATTCTCCATTAGTTCCCACCTCACCACTATATGGAAAGCCTACAGCACGTCATGACACCATACAAATTCCTAGCAAGAAAGTCCAGAAGAAATTGCCACAAATCAGCCCCCTACCTTTAAGCAATAGATCCTCCTTCTATCTTCTATTTCCCTGACATTTTGCACATCCCTATAATACCAAAGAAAAAAACTAGAAAAATTCCAAGAAATAAAACTAAAATTTGAGTTGATGTGCTTTCCACTCAGATCTTTCCCCAAAACAGTCTAGAACACTTATTTGTTCCTTGCTTAATGGAAAAATATAGGTATAATGTAAATTCCATGTTTCAAATTGAAGGACTATACTAGGGATGGCAAGATAGCTCAGAGGACTAAAGCGTCTTCTTAGGCAAGCTTAGACAAGCTCAGGGACTGCAGTTCAATCACTGGCACCACATGCCATGCCATGCCAGCCCTGCCCCAGGGTAGGATTGAGCCGGCTGGAGGCTGGGCACAGGGGCACATGCCAGTAATCCCAGTGCTGAGAAGGCTAAAAACAGGAGGATCACTATGAGTCCAAGCTGCATAGTGAGACCCTGCAGCAACCAAATACATAAAAAGGATGTCACATTTCCACAGCAGGTACAGGTGTGAGTCCCAGAGACTTTATGGCAATGGGATGCTCCCAAGGTATCTGAGAAACCCAAAAGCTTATCTCCCAAAAGCTTTCACAAGGACATGTAAGCTCAGCGAAGCTCCAGGGTAGGGTAATCCAGGTCTCCTATGACTCGTCTTGGTGTGCTTCAGTTTACCTAAAGAGGTACTGTGTCTTTCAAAGTGAAGGTAATTTCTAGTCTCCTGAATTTTCATAACTTTGTGCATGTAACAAAGCATCTTGTGAACCTGATAATCAAATGCCAGGAACGTCAAAGGAGCCTGGGCTCAGTAGGTTTACATTTTCTCTCCTCCATACTGACTTCTGACCCTGCATCATTACCACTTTCTTGGAGAACGAAGGAAGAGGCCAGAAGCAGCTCTTGGGCAGGAGGACACCAAATGTGTTGGGGGAACCAATGTGTGGTTTTTCAGCAAAGAGGAGACAGCAGAGCTCGCCAGCATCCTGCAGTCAGGTGCAGCTACCCTGAAATGGGCTAGTCCATCTGCTCCCTGAAGCTATCTCCAAGGTTCCCTAGGGATGAGGAGCTCCTTTTCATAGCCTCACTGGCCCATATACAGCTCAGGACCTGCACCAGGATATACGTTACAGGGCCTGGTTATTTTAGTACACAGTCCTTGGCCCTGTCTCTCTCTCCCCTAGGCACCAGAACACACATACTCACATCCACACCCAGCTGTGTTAAGGGCCGTCCCTTCTCAGTGGTCACATTCTGAATTATTGCATTTCATGTTTTTAGTACTCAAATTAAAGTTGTATTTTTCTCTTTCAGTAAAAACAAAATGAAGTATTTTACTGTGGTTTTCATATTATAAAAGGGATTATTTTCATAATCAAAACAAAAAAACACAATTTTAAGGTGAATAAATTAATGAGGCCTAGGTTATTGTGGCCCCTGTGCTTGCAAGATGAGTTTTGTTTTGTTGTAGTTATTGTTTGTTTGTTTGTTTGTTTGTTGTTTTTGCAGTACTGAAAATAGATATTATGGATATTTAGAAGAAGCAGGACTTCTGCACAACTCCCCACCCCACTGATAATGATAATTGACATTGTGCAATTTTGACAAATGGTCTTGGGCGACAGGACACCACCCATGTTCATCATTGATCTTGGAGATGGCAGTACAATTAGATGTTCAGAGTAAGAGATGCTCTGTATTTGAAAAGATATTCAGTTAATTGCCCTCAGATCAATCTCCACACTTCTCTTCTTCTGAAAGATGTGGACTTAGTATCCTCCTCCCAACCCTACCCCCACCCCTACCTAGGTCAGGAAGCTCAAAAGGAAGGCAATCTCCTGTGGTGTGAGGTTCCAGGAGAATAATACAGTCTAAGTTCAGTCTCATATAGTGGCAAGTACAGACTTCAGAGTTAATCTGTGTGGGTTCATGTCCCAGTTCTGCCGCTAACTAGTGTGTGATCATGGAAAACATAATAGCTTCTTTGTATCGCAGTTTTTTCCTCTACAAAAAGAGATAGTTTGAGTTAACTACTTCATAAGATCATGGTGAAGATGCAATGGGTTAATATTTGACATACAAATGATATATATGTGCTATCATGTCTTTATTAGTTCATACTTTCTATGTCTAGCAAGAGTACTTGCATAAAGTAAATATTTAATAAATACAGATATCAATTTATTAAAGTTATTGTCCTGATTGTTCTGGTTTTTTCTTATTTGACCAACCAATTCCAGTGCCTCTGTGAAGTCTGTTGAGTTGACAGTTTCTCCATGCGATAAATGAAAAAGAGGCCCCTCTCATATGACCACACGGTCCTACAAAGTGGGACTGAGACCAGAGCTGAACTCCTAAGAGCTTGTTCTGCATACAAGATCAATAGTCCCAATGAAAAATCTGCAATAACACAGTAGATCTCCAGGTTGGACATCTAGTCATGGAAACTCTCCCTAAATTTATCATTGCCCAAGGACGGTGACCCAGGCACCCCCATCCACAGAGTAGCAGTTTATTCTAACTTCCCACTCAGAGATGTCCTTACTCTATTTCTGTTCCAGTTCTGTAGTATCTGGCAAAGTCAGGGGAATGCATTTGCCAACTTGGCAATTATTCACGAATATGCTCAGGTCAAAGAAGAAAATCACAGACTGATAAAACCTGCTTCCTCTAAATATCCACAATATGCATTTTCAATATTGCAAAGAAAATTCATCTTGCAAGCACAGTGACCACAATAAATAACCCAGACCTCGTTAATTTATTCACCTTAAAATTGTTTTTTGTTTTGACTATAATCCTTCATATAATATAACAACCGCAGTAAAATACTTTTTTTTTTGTTTTTACTGAAAGGGAAAAAAATCAACTTTAATTTGAATACTAAACCATCCAGAATATCTAGCTGGAAACATGTTTTTATTATTTGCATTCTTAGGTTTGGCTTGTTATGCTTTTGGCATATCGGCTGATATCGCTTGCACTTCTTTTTCATTTCATATATTAATATTTAATATTCTTTAAACATTGTTCAACCTTAATGGTTGTCTAATTTCTGTTTTTCACCCACAGAGAAGCTATTAATTTATGAGCATATAGGGCAATAAGTAATAATTTGCATGAATGCTTTGAGCAGATATGCTTCCATAGGCCGCCCATAGCATAGACTCGGGAAGCCTGATACCATCTATTGGCCAAGCTCCAGTGAACACTGCTTTACAAGAAGCAGAAAAAAAAAAGTTTTTAATCCACAAAGAAGTCTACTAAGTGAAAAGTCAACAGAGATGACAGGAACTGGTTTGTTTCTGCTCTTTTCTTTTGTGTGAGTCCTGCACTTCCCTGCTTGGAAAGATGGGTAAATAGCAATACAGGCAGCCCAAGTGCTTTGAAGAACCGAAGCCAAGCTCACCCTCACCTATGCCCAAGACTGTCCTTTTCTCCCATTACCTTTGTCGGTAGAGAATTGGCCCTCACGCTGCCAGCTGAGCTCACCAAAATAAGGTCACTTGGGTTGAAATACTAATGGATGAATCAGTCAGCCCAGTGGTTTAGCAATATATAGGCAGTTGACATCTGCACAGTTCCCCACCCCACTGGTGATGATAGTTCACATTGTGCAGCTTTGACAAATGGCTTTGGACAACAGGACACCACCCATGGTCAACGTCGATCTTGGAGGCGGCAGTACAATTGGACTTTCAGGGTAAGAGAATGCTCTGTATTTGAAAAGACATTCAGTTAATTGCCCTCAGATCAATTTCAACACTTCCCTTCTTCTGAAAGATGTGAACTTAATACCCACCCACCCCTAGTCAAGAAGCCCAAAAGGAAAGCATTCCCTGTTTCATAAATTCTGGCCCTAATTTCAGACCGTCCCTGGTGCTCACCCTTGGAATTACACAGCCTAGACTCACAATTTAGTTACCTCAGGACAGGCGCCTCTCTGACACCCCAAGGTAGATAATTAAGGTAGTTACACACACAATTTAGAAAAGACAAAATAATGTTTCCTCAATTATCTGCATATTATAGTTAGCCTGTTCAAGTACCTATATGATTGCTATAATTCTCTTTTTAACGTTTTTTTCTCATCTTGAACAAACCTTATAGGTAATAGTAGACATTTAATATGACTCAGAAATAGTGCCCACATTAATAAAATCTCATCTCATAGCCTAGTGTTTTGACATTCAGAAAACATATTTAATGGAAAGATCGATTTTCCTAACCATTCAGGAAGTTAAACTACCTATTCTGATGCAGTGAAACCCAAGAACCTAAGTTTTAAGTCAAGCTCCTAAAATATCATCCTTGTTCTTTGTTTTTCTTATGCTGAATTTGCACCATGGCTACAGTCTTCAGGATGTGTTTCTCTTTATTAAAATACTAAAATAAAATTATTAGGATTTAAACGCTGAACATGTATTTGAAAGTCTCATTATTCCAAATAAAGAAAGTGATTAGTGTTGGTTTGTTGTTTTGGCTAAAACGTTTATGAACCAAAAAAAAAAAAAAAACATGTTTGGGTACACATTTATCCTTGGGTGAATTATATGTTGTTGAATATACAACCAAGTGTGACATTACTTTTCCGACTCATTGTCAAATCATTAATAAAAGGATTTTGCCCCTTGCCATTATATGACATAAGTAGTAGCTGCATTTAAGACTTCTTCAAGACTTAGAGTTTTCTTATTTAAACATAATTTTTAGTACGACATGTTCGTTTAGCATAGTTTACATAAGATAAACCTGTTTCCCTTCTTATAATAACTTAAAACAGCTTCTTATTCTGCAGGCTTTGGAAACAAGGCCATCCACTATCTTTGATGTTAAGACTGCCACAGAGAAAGTGTTGGGCTGACAAGCTAATTTTGAAATCAGCTCATTTGTCATTGTTTCAACCCTAACTTAGGGCTGTAGCGTCTTAGGCTTTGTTTGCAGAGGATGCTGATTGTCACAAGGTGACATGCCACAGGGTGTTAGGATTCATGCTATTGCCAGATGATAATGCTTTCTTGGTGGAGGGGAAATAACATGAGTGGAACCCACACTACTCCAAAACACAGCCATATCCCTGCCCATGTTCAGAAAGGCCACCTTGAGCTGTGCCCCAGCCGGCCACCTTGTCATGGGCCACTAAAGCACAGCCTCAGCCAGTGGTGGGGACCTTTAGGCACAGCTATGTTGGCTGTGTGTAGTAACTTCCTAGTGACTTCCCTGTTCTTTTTTGTTTTACCTATGATTGGAATCTCAATACAGAACCAATGAAGACATGTGAAGAACCATAGTGCTGTGAGGGAGATGCTGTGAATACTTCTC
>PVKN010029302.1:0-13024 GCA_004027915.1 Capromys pilorides
GAAAGCATGGACAGCAATTCCTCCACCAACTCATTCTTGCACACACACCTGGACTGTCACTGTGCCATGCCAGGATTCGAAGATGATCAGCATGGCCGCCACAGCGCCTTCACATTTCTGCCACCCAAATGCCAAGGGATCTGTGCATCCGGGAGGGTGGCCCGAGAGGCCCCAGGCTATGTCCAGCACAAGCTGCGCGTGGAGCTTTAGGAGCGGACGCCGCTGCTGTCAGTGTGCCCGAGGGCTCTGATGTCCACTTGCAGTAATAAACACACACACTCTGATGTGGACACAGTGACTTTGTGCTTCCCGGTGTGGAAGCTCCTTCCCCGGATGCACACTGGAGGGACCCACTGGTCTTGCTGCCACCCTGGACCACACTTCTACCCCCCATGTGATCACAGTTTAGGACCCAGTAAAACTATACTCTGCAGTCCTGGACGCGTCTGCCGCTTTCTTTGGTCACACAGCTCTGACTACAACTGCTGCTTCTTTTACACCACATTTCTTAGACCGAGGCCCACCAATTTATCCTTCCAGAGATTCTCTAGGAAACAGGTTCTTATTCCCCAGTCCAGGTGCCTGAGCCACACCAGCTGGGACTTCCACACAGCAGATGAGCGCTGGGGAACTTTATGACCAGCATCTTCCTTCAGAGTTCTGATGTGCTTCTGAAACAGCTGTTCTTCACTGGGAGTCAGTGTGACTGCCTGGTAAAAGGTGACAGAGTACATCAGGAAGGGGACAGAGGCAGCGGCAGCTCCCTAAAGGCAGGACAACAAGAGGAAGCACAGCTGATACAGAATCAAAAGTAAAAAATAAAGACAAACACAGAGCCCAGGTTCCTGGTGAGAAGCAGCACTCAGCTACGGGGGACTGGGCACCGACGGGAGGAACTCCCCAAAGCTGGCATGGGGCGTTACCTGAAGGTGGTGTTGGACTCTCAGGGCATCTGTTCTCTAACTCTGAAAGCTTTACCTAAGTGTACATGGTGGCTGCAACCGTGTCCCACTGCTGACTCTGCTGGCCAGTTGTGCCCAGCTCCTGCTTCTGTGGTCACCGTCACTGGCCCTGGATTCCCTCAGGTGACCCTACCCCCAACTTCTTCATAATTTGTTTTTGTATTTTAGGGAAGGGTCTACAGGGTTTTCAGGGTCTCACTACTAGACTGGATTCATACTGATCCTCCTATTTACAGCCTCCCAAGAGCTGGGATTACAGGCACATGCCACCGTGCCCAGGCTCACCCCTACCCGCTTCTACGCTGGAGTTCAGATGACGCTGATCTCCCCGGGACCTCTGCTGGGTGCTGCGAGGACGGTGGCACAGGAGTCCATGTGGAAGCAACAGTGGCTTTTCAGGTCCCGGGTCCCTCTGCGCTGGACCTTGGCTGGTCTGACCCAAGCCAACTGCAGCTGTGCTCACCCGAGACAGACACCAAGGTCTTGACTCATGCATTGCTCGCAGCAGTGATGCTGATGTCACCTGCCACCACCCCACGCACGGCACAGCAGAATTAGCTAGAAGACAGAAGCAGGTTCTCACATAGACCCTGATCTCCCATCAGCTCACTGAGCCTTATCAAATCACTTGCTCTTACACAACTAGTCTCAGCTACAGATCAAGGGTTCTCTGAATGAGGAGGAAGAATGCCAGAGGAACTGAAGTCGGAACAGTGGGACAGAACTGCATGACGCAAGTGAGACAGGTTGCCCGTGCATGCAGCCGCCGTCATCCTTGGGTACCGATAGCCCTGGAATATTCAAGAAGTTTTATACTGCTGCAGAGAGTGAGGAAAACGGGAACAGAGGAGATGCATGGGACTTATAACGTGGTCAGCTTCCTCTAGTACGTGAGCAACAAGAGAGAATGTTATAGAAAAAGAAAATTTAACCACAAAAATGTGACTTTTGGTTCTGCCCTATATTAAAGCTCAAAAGGAGCAGAAACTGCAATTTTAAGTATTTCTTTTTTGACATCTGATCTACAGAATCCAAATTTCTCTTAAATTATACTTCTTGAAACCCAGAATTAAAGCAATATCCTTTGGCACATTCATGCTGAGCAGGAACCATGACGTCAAAGCAAATTAGCTGGGCGTTTTCTAGACACTAAGGGCAGGGACTTGTCAGCCCCATCCTGGTGCTGTGAGCCCACGAGTGGGTCAACAGACCTGCACGACAGCGATCCCTCGCGAAGTCCGTATACCAGGGCTCCACTGCACTGATGTGTAGTCTCTCAAGGACACACACTCTGGAATCTCCACACTTTGACAAATGACACCCTCGATGGAAAAACAGGCAAGGGACATACACAGTGAAGTAAAAAAATAAACACAAATTTCCAATTAATCTGAAAAGTTCACCTATTTTAAAATCAAAACAGACTGGGCATGGAGGCACACACCTGTAATACCAGCACTTGCGAGGCTGAGGCAGGACTGTCATGAGTTCAAGGCCAGATCAGAGCCCTGAGTCCAAGCCCACCTGAACTAAATAGTGAAACTTGTCTCAAAAAACAAAAACAGAAACACAAAGCTAATACAGTGAGATGATATTTTCTTCCTTCTCTGGCAGATACTGAAGAGTGGATTAAATGTTGGTTAAGGACAGGTAAACGGGAAATCACAATCTTTATAGCTTTTCAGACAGCAATTTGGCAACGCTTAACAAATTCTTAATCAATTACAGCTCTTACATTTTGCTGCCGTTTACAACAGCAAGCTGCCAACTCTCAAATGGTATTGGAGAAAATGACTGCATACATTTAGAAGGGTCATAAATACACGCATGGCAGAGGAGGGAGCTGGGCACAGCAGGAGGCGAGGCTGCGGAGGCGCGCACAGGGGCTTCCTCTGCGTCTTGCAACTTATCTATGAATAAGGAATCATTATTTACATAAAGCATAAAAACTGACGGAGTCTGATCTCATATTACAGGGTTCAAATGCACAGGTCTGACAGGACACAGTGAGCACCTCATTCTCTCTGGGGCAGGCAGCATCAGGGATGCGAGGCAATGACCAGCTTTCACATTCTGCTCCAAGGGCTTCTAAATTACTTGTGTGGACGCTTGTGGGATTGGTGAAGGACTGCAGTGTAATGACAAACAAATGCATCTGCTTATACAGGTGCTAGCAAGGTCTCCAGCCGGGCTCTCACTAATGGAGGCACCAGCTTCAGGAGCCCAGGGGGGTACGGGGTGGTCTAATTTAGTCCAGTGCTTGATGCTGGCATGCAGCCCGCCTCGCACTTCACCTTGTGCTGGAGGAGCTCACCGGGTTACTTCCTAAGAGAATCAGACAGGGGCAGGGACCAGAACACGCAACCGAAACCCTGAGACTTTAGTGGAAGGATTACTCTGAGTTAAGGCAATTAAGACGCAGCAGATGGCAGAGGGCTCTGCCTGCCCCGGCCCTGCCGCCTCCACGCACGGAGCAGGTTTCTATTTATAACAGTATCTCCCCTTAGCACCAGGAAAGCAGACCCCACCCCTGGAGAGATGCAGCTGAGATGCCTGCATAGATAAACCTTACTAAAAACTGCCCACTTCTTCCATTGACTTGCACACATATTTCTACTTTTACAACCTACCACCTCTGGAAGCCTCTTCTCCTTTGCCTGTGCACAGCTCCATGGTTCACTGTCCTTAGTTAAAATGGAACACAGCGCTGAACCCTAATGACTTCTTAGGGCTTGTTCTTTCTGTGCCCTGACCCTGCACCTGAATTTTTTTTTTTTTTTTGCGGGACCAGGGTTTGAACTCACACCTTGCATTTGCCAGGCAGGGACTTGTGCCACGGAGCTATCTCCCCAGCCCCTTGCACCTGAAATTAAAAACATATATCAAATGGAAATGCCTTTTCCTTCTGTTTATCTCTGTCAGTTTAATTCACAGGCCCCAGATGCCAGAAACTAGAAGGACAACAAAATATTTTCTTTCTCCTCTCCCACCCCTTTTTTTTTTTTTTTCCAGGACTGGGGTTTGAACTCACGACCTTGCATTTGCCAGACAGGCACTTGTGCCACAGAGCTACCTCCCCACCGCCTATAGTTTTTAACATAAAACAGGAGACAAAATTTTAAAAGGGAAGCTTATCTTACAGTACATGATGCACTACGGTTACACTTTGCACAGAACAGCTCTCCCACTAAGGCCGGGCTCCTCCGCCAAGTAGCAGCTATGAGGACAGCTTTTTAAAAGGCCTTTGTCAGACAGCAACAACGGGCAAAATACTGGCACATGCCCACACACTGCAAGGTGGTCACGGACTCATGTTGCAGAGCTGCTCAGGACCTTGTACAGCAGCTCCTGTCCGTGGCGCCAACAAGAGGCATGCCAGCGAGGACAGGCATTGGATTCTGCTACCCGAGGGCCAGCAGGGCATCACCTGCCATGGAGGGGGGCACGGTGCTGCCCGCGGGCATCCAGGGACCGCTTCAGAATGTCCTGAGAGAGCCCACTTTCCCAGCTCGGACACTGGCCCCTGTGCGCCCTCTGCCCATGTAATAAACAGCTGTGTTCCTGGTGTGGACACACGCAGAAGGTCTCCAGAGGGGGGCTTCCTACACAGGTGAGGCCTCACACGTGCTGGCTTCAAATGGAGTTTTTGATCAAAGTCACATACTTTCCCCCTTGCTGTCTGCATGCTATGGCCCCACATGTCCCTATTTTCAAGTGGACATTCCCCTCGTAGTCCCACAGCATGGCAGGCTGTTGGGCACTGGGCTTCTGAGCTTTCTTGAGATTCGCTTCAGAACCTTAAACCCTGAATGGGGGGCTTGTGGAGCCAGGGGCCCCTCTCTACAGGAAGCTGTTCACATGGTCACTACACTTCCCTGACAACCACAGAGAAGAATCAGCTGGGGCTTCTGTTTCTCTTTCTATTTTTGGAGAAGGGCCCTGCTAATAGTTCAGGCTGGTGTTGAACTCACGGAAATCCCCTACCTCAGCCTCCTGAGTGCCGGGATCACAGGCACACACCACCACGCCCAGCTCTGTTCCTAATCTTGTTGAGAAAAAGATCATACTCAGAAGCAGCCAAGCTGTCCTGAGCTCTTCCTCCTGGGGCACGCACTTGAAATGCCCCAGGGTGGAACACGTGCCACCAGCTTTCACTGTGAGGCCCGATGGCTGACACTACATGACTATGCTGGTAAGGGTTATACCTGTTTCTTTCTTAAGTTTGTTAATGGCACATTCTCAAATGTCCTACTTGTAGAGTAGTGACCAATTACATTATTGAAGTTCATGAAGAACAGAGTCAAAATAATCTGGTTCTAAAAGGAATTCTTCTGGCATAGGATCAATTCAGTAGGCAGTGAAGAGACACCAGCAGCTTACTGATACACGCAGAAACAAGCTGCATCAGTGACACTGCTGAGTTTCTCATTGCTGAGCAAAGCAAGATACTCATTTCTGAAAACTGACCACATACACCCCATTGTTCTATAAAAGCCATTACAAGCGAATTAAAATGTCTCAGAAATATTCCCTCTTTTGGCTCACAGAGTTCAAATTTCTGTTGTTTTTGGTGGCAAGATATGTCCCTGGAGCAGAGAACGAATGCTCTGAATAGGAGATGGTTCGCTTCCCACTGATGCCACCAGTTTCTGCTTCAGTCAGACTTGGAAAAACAAATGTGTTTCCTTATGCAGCTCTAACATTAATCTGCAAAGTAAGCACGAACAGCTGCCTTCTAAACTAATGAGCATGGCCAAAACATACTGGAAATTCAGCATCGGCTCACCCTGTGCCGGGAGGACACGCGGCTTTCTGGAGCCTGCCCAGGCCCACTTCGCCCTCTTGCCCTTTCCTGCTGCTTCTGACCAGCAACAGGGGTCGCAAGAACAACCCTCACCTGCAGAGCATCCACCCCATGTCCAGGCATGTGTCTTTCCTCAAGCTTGAAACTGACTGCGGAGAGCAATGACGCCTCCTGGCTGACCCCCAGTCTGCAGGGACTCCCTGCTGGAGTCACCAACTCCTTCCTTCTGGAAAGGAGAGGCCCTGGGGAGCGAGGGGCCCTTTCATTTTCCATGTTAAACTGTAAGCCTGCTGTAATATGGGCTACAAGGGCTGCTATCCCTGTTCTGAAAATACTAAGTGGCCGTTCCCCTGTACACGGAGGTGACAACCTCAGCAGCACAGGGCCAGGGCTCTCTGTGCCCAGCCCTCAGGGAGGAGCAAGTAAGCAGCACTGGAACAAAGAGCCACTCTCGGCCAAGCTCGGCCCCGCCACAGGCCTAGGTACGGTAATGAAGGTTCTAGGCCTACTGGTCTCTTTCAGTTTAATAAGGCCACCCTTAAGGATATTCACTGAAATGTAACAAGAACCTGACTGATAGTTATTGACGCATGCATGCTACACCGGGGATGGAACCAGAGCCCTGCACATGCATGGCACACCCGGTGCTGGGCGGTTGGTTCACCCTCCTCACACAGGAGGTGAAGGCATGCCACCTTCTGTGAAAGCAACTGTGGGGTGCAGCTGATGTGGACAAATTGGACGAGGGAGGGGAAGGCAGCACTGGAAGCAGAAAGCAATCAAAGCCAGGCCCCGGGCTCACAGCCTTATTGTGTCAGTTCTGAAACCACAGGTTCCTCCTGTGAGACCGCACACACAGCACCACCCTGGCGTGACCATGTCCTACAGCGTGGGCTGGCCAGCTGGGAGCCACTGCCATGACTCCACCCTGCCTGTGAAGCAGGATAGCAGCCAGGGACAGCAGGGAAAGAGGGAATGTGGCTGCGCTCCGCTCGAGCTCTGTGTAGGACACACAGGCTGCAACGGCTCACATCGTCATGGGTTAGTACTTACTCCTCTTGGTCCTTTCCTGTCACTGGAAAATGTGAGAAACACTTTGCAAGCCATACAAAAGCTGGCAGAGGTTCAAGTATGGCCCAGAAGATGCCAGACAGAGCCCATGGCGTCTGGCCATGTGCCATCTGTAAAGATGCAGAAGCCCCTTATGTGGCAGAGGCCGCAGACCCTGATGTGCCACTAGGTGACTTGCAAAGTCTACGCCATCTCTGAACTTCTGCCCAACAAAGAGAACCACATGGCTGGGATGGGGTGTGGTGGTAGAGCATATGCCTAGCGTGCATGAGGCCTTGGGTTCAAGTCACAGTACTGTGCAAAACCGAAGGACAGCCTGACCACCAGCACCACTGCTGTGAGCAGGCGGACTCGAGAAACATGCCTGTCAGCAGGTCGCACGTCCCAGGTGGAGGTGAAGCTGAAGCAGGAGGGACGGCAGCGTGCGGGTCAAGAATGTATGGGGGAAGCTCCAAAACAGGCGTTTCCTATCAAAGAGAAGCTGCAAAGTAATTTTATGCTCCATTTTGCTGCTCTGCCAGGACCTAGCCCAAGGTGAAGGAAGCCCTGACCACGCCTGCAGCGAGGCTGTGGAACTGTGTCCTGGGAGCAAAGCAGCTGCCTCAGCAAACTAACACCAGTTCATTTTGGCTTGTTTTACACCACTGAGCTGGGCTTGAAATGTTAGGGTCCAACTAACAGAGCAGGCAAAGAGGAAACAGGGGCCTGGGGTGCGGGGCCTGAGCCAAACTGGAGCTCGTGAGCAGATGAGGAAGAGGGGGCTCAAGAGAAGCCGACAGAAGCACTGGGGCTGAGGCAATTAAGGACAGCTCCGGGGGGCCTAGTGAGGCCTGCTGGGCGTGCACAAGTTCCGGAGCTCAAGTTCTAGCTATGTGCACAGGTGTGCGTGTGCACGCACAGAGGCCACGGTGGGGGGACATCCCAAGGCCCGAAGGGAGGCAAGGCCAGTAGGGCTTAGGAGCAGGGAAACTGGGAACGGAATTCTGTACAAGCAGCTGGCCAGCCAGGCATAGGGGGCAGGAGCCCAGGGAGTCCCAGGTGCTAAGCACCGTGCGCCACCTGCTCCACAGGGGGCAAATGCAACAGAGTAGACCCCGCCCTGGGCACCACCAGGCAAGTGCTGCCCTCTCTGAAACACACTTTCCTGGTTAGTCCAAAGGGGCGCAAAACGAGCCTGGCTTTTGTACTGCCCTTGCGAGGTGCAGGTGGACTCTTAACGTGAGCCTCAGAGAGGAAGAGAAAGCCAGCTGCAAAACAATACAGACCATCACCTGTTCAGAGTAGATGCTGCCAAGTGGTCAACAGTGACACAGCTGGGGACAGCACACAGAACCACAAACCTGAGGCTTCCAGGAAAGAAAGAACCGGCAAAATCTCCTCCAAGTCCAGCAGACACCGGTGCCCATCCCCGAATCTGAGGGCAAGGCCAGGCCTTCTCCAGGGAAGGACCGCACCCGGCACCGCCCACCTGCACACTCACCTTTCCCGTTAACGGCCAAGCCCGTGGCCATGGCTGCAGTCACAGGGCCTGATGCGGAAGGCGCCAGTGGGTGTATGCGGGGCCTGCTCCCCATCCTGGCTCGCTCTGCACCAGGGCCCAACAAAGCTCCCATGGGCTTCTCTGCTGCCACTTCTGGTGCCACCGTGTCCTCGGGACCCTGCTCGATGGGGTCCAGTTTCTCAGGGCTCTCGCTTGGAAAGCCGTCCACTGCAGTCCTGCTCTTAATGGGGCTCTTAGGCACGAGGATCTTGATACCTGACTTGGCAAGGTCCATGTTCTTCCGGCTGGACAGGGAGGGGGCTGTGTTTTTCCTGAACTTCTGGCTGGCTGCCAGCAGCGTGCTGCTCTTGGAGTCAGGGTCCTTGCTGATCACAAGCGTCTTCGGGGAGGTCTTGGAGAAGCTGCTGTTGGTGGACCTGGAAATCTGCTTCCTGGCATTGTTGGGAGAGGTCCTGTTGGTCCGGGTGAGTGTGCCCTCCTTCTGCTTCTCCGAGTGGCGCCGGTTGAAGTCGTGGATGTACTCCTCACAGTTCACCAGGTGCTGCTCAGGCTCCCACGTGTCGTCCTCACTGTCATAGCCTTTCCACCGCACCAGGTACTCCGTCTTCCCTTTTTTGTTCTTCCTTTTGTCAACGATCCTTTCAACCTGTATATACAGAAACAAACCCAAAGAACAGGTGAGCAACAGCCACAAACCCCAATGATCTTATTATTTAAGGGGAGCAAAGTTCAATATAAAAACAAAATAATAAAAAGCACCACAAATCACGAAGACCTTTTTTCTTCAAACACCTGAAAATAAAATGGTGACAGAACACCTAGAATTTTAGCAACGTCCTTGAAATGAAGTCAAATAAAATGCTCAGAATGTGTGGACAGAACACATGTATCAAAACATTACACTGCACTGTTCACACATACAATATTTATTTATTTGTTTGTTTGTGCAGGGTCTCACTACAAGCCTGTACTACTAGTGAGCCTCCCATCTCAGCCTTCCCAGTGCTGAGATTATAGGCGTGCACCACCACGCCCAGTTCTAGGGTCCACGTGCTATGCCCAGGGTTCTAGGGCTGGCATGGCATGTGGCACAAGGAATCAAACTCAAGTCCCTTGCTGGCCCCACCCCTGAGGCATGCTGAGAGGGTGACTGAGACTGGGCATGGTGGCGCACACCTGTAATCCCAGTGCTTGGGAGTTTGAAAACAGGAGCATCACTGTGAGTCTGATTTGTGTAGTGAGACCCTGTAGACCCTGCACTAAATACGTTAAAAAACAAAACCCAAAAGCGCCCAGCCCTTGAGCTGGCCTGGCAGGTGTTCACACTGCTGAGCCATCTCCAGGTCCTACACGCACAGTTCTTCATGGCTACGTATGGGTTCAAATGAATTCTGAAATCATAGTAATGATTTGTAACAGGAAAGGTACATGATAATCTCATCTCATAACTATACCCTTCCTTTAAACACAAGTAAACTTGTAGTTATCAGCAACGAAACTAGAAAAAATGGGTATGCGCTGGGGAGCGCCTTTTTTGTGTGATTCAAAGGAGCTCTTTCTACCCCACCATCTGAACTGAGCTTCACAACTGTGGCTCCTGCAATGCTGGCCACCCACAGGCCTGCGGTAGGCCGTCCTTCGGTGACAAGCAGGGATGACACCCTAGAAGGACTGAGGACGTGAGTGCTGTGGAACTGGCTTGTGGAGGACATTTCTGATGGGCACTGTGTTAACTCTGAAGCACTCAGAGATGCTTTATCATGATGAAGTGGCCTAAAATAGGGAGGTTATTTACCTTGCAATATTGGTTTTAAATTTTACTAACATCTTTAAAAGAAGTTGTCACTAATCTTTGCCTGTGATGACCGACACATCCTGTATCAAATGTACAAATTCACACATCTCTGACTTAGAAGACATTAGTACAGTGATATACTCTGCTATAGTGACATTCTACGTATAACTGAGATCTTTTACAACTCATACGACGAAAAAAATACTTGATGCACAATGAATATGTCTGTGACTGCAGAAGTAAGCACCTGAATGTGCTGTAACACCTGATCAGCCTGCTTCCCTGGTGGCAGTGTGTGGCTGCCTCAGAGGAGGCATCTAAGTAGGGACGCACTGGTCTAAATCCATCAATCACCAGAAACAGCAGTATCATTTTGTCAAAGTTACAGGTTAAGCTAGAAGGCATGACAGTGTACTTAGTTCTCTCAAATATTCTAAAATTATGCAGGCAGACTGAATATAACTGTAGGTTAACTTGCTTAAAAATACAAGACAAATTCTCCAATGTATCTACTTGAGAAACAAAATTAAACCCCTAACTACAGATCAGCCTAAAATTAAACACACGTTATTGCTTCTGTGCAGAAATGATTAAGAACAGAAAGGCCTTGTTTCATCAGGAGGCAGATTTCATGCCGAAGGGATCTCCTGAGTCAAAAAGTCATGTCAGAGCAGCGTGAACAAGGCCGGTCCACAAGGGAGTGAGGAGCTTTTTACGTGGGCTTTGCCCTGCTCCTTCACTTCTGAATTGTTATGAATAGAGGACAAGCATTTCCATTTAAGTTAAAAGATGTATTTCTGGAAAATTCCATACAAATCAATTTCACGGCAGCAACAGTTTAAAAGTTTTAAATGCATAGGATAAAGAGATTCTCTCTTACGGGAAAACTGTGTTTAATGCTTTTTTGTTTCCCCTAAATCAATTTCCAGTGAAGAAGCATGCATGCCAAGCCTGGTCACCCTTGCTCCTCTCTTCCGTTTCCTTAGAGTGAATACATGCCTGGGAGCACAGAATCAATGGTCTTCCTTCCCCCTTAACTGTGCACCCGAGTTTTTCCTCTGAGGCCAACACTCTGGTGAGCCTCAGGTTCCAGCCCCTCTCCAGGACCTGCCATCCTGTAAATGTAAGGACACTTCCTTAAGCTGCCTGAGTAGCAGGCTCAGGATGCAGTGGCAGTGAGGCCAGCTCCTGGCATTGGCCCAGGACCACAGGGGAAGCCCCTCTTCTCCAGGCGAGGGCTGTGCTGCTCTACATGCCACAGATCATGTGTGTGGAAGGCAGTTTTATTCCAATTTACAAAGGGTTCCCAGGGAGGCAATCTCACTGTGAGTGGAGAAGCATCTGTAAGATAAAAAGGCACCCTGGCTGCCGGGGGCACTTGTCCTCAGGCAGAGCCAAGGTTCCTGCAGGTAGAGCCAGCATCTTCTCCACCAGTACTGTTTCCGGTTGAGCTCTAAGAAGCTGGATGTGGGGTAAGGGTGAGGGGTCAAGCACAAGTGGCTCCAGTGCCAGGCATGGAGTGATAACTTAAACACAACGCCCTCAAGGCACTGGAGGAAAACCAAACCCAGGCAGAAACCAGAGGGCGCTAGGGCGCTGGGACTCAGAAACGCGGCCCCGCTAGCTCCTGCTTCCCTGTGGAGGCGCACACCCCTGCGCTGGTATAGGGCTTGGGCAGAGAGCACGGCCTTGTAAGCTTCAGGCATCAAAAGACGAGTCTGGAGTGGACAGCAACTAGGGTAAACAACATACCACATGGGTTGTACCAAAAGGGCGAGCCCACAAGTCAGGCATTAGCCCTCAGGTCCTAGGCACACTCCTGAAGGGCATCAGACTGCTAAAAGTCAATGTGGAAGGCCAGGGGACCCCTAGACCGCCCTCAGGCCGGCTGATTCACTGAGAGGACCCCACGACCCAGCATGTGATCTTGGTCCTGGCTACTGTCATGGAAGGATCCAGAAAAACAGGAGAGAGGAAAGGGCTTGGGCAACACCCAGAGCTACTCCTCTGGCAACTCACAGAGGTCACAGTGGGACTTGCTATCCCCAGGGAAATAGACACACGGCCAAGGTCTGACAGAGTGCTGCTGTGGTCCACACAGCTCTGTGGCTGTGGACTCAAGCTCCACCAGCTCAGCAGGAAACTGATGCTCACAAAACACGAACCACACTGAAGAACATTACAGCCTCCAGGGCCGCGGCCTCCATGCTCAGGAGAATGTAAGCATGGGGGCCTCCGTGGAGGGAGCAGCGCGTTCTGTGAAGCTGTGAAGAACGCTGGTAGCTCAGCTTCGTTGGCAGGCACAAGGCCCCTTCTGGGGCAAGTGCAGGGCCAGGGGGGGAGACCCACCCCCCCCCAACAGTGGGACTGTCCATAGCATCATCTTGATCCTGCAAGCAGTGCTAAGGATGCAGCGCAGGAAGAACTCCACACTCGGGGAGAAAAGAAGATGCTGGTGGCATCTGTGCTATGCCCACCTCCCCCCTTCCCCACTGTGTCCAGGGAGCCTGGCCCAGTGCAGGCGTGAAGTAGGAAACACAGAGCCTTGCCCCTTCTGCGGCTCCTCCTCCAGCCCCTACCCATCAGGAAGCTCTGCTCAGGAGCAGCAGGCTGCAAACAGTCCAGGGCTCATCAAGCAAGGCGCTGGCTGTGCTAGTGCAGAGCGGAGAAGCCCGGAAGCTGCAGCTCTGCCCAGCACACACACACAGTCGCAAGTTCCACTCGTGCAGAGGCTCTCTTGTGCAGAGAACCAGTTCGCTGAGCTACTGTGAGGAAGCTGAAGCCTAAAAGTACTCTTTAAAACGGGAACAGCAACCAGGGCAGCCCAAGGACACCTACTTCACCAAGCAGCCAGAGAAGATCCTGCTAGGTAGACAGAAAGACGAAGAAAT
>PVKN010029303.1:0-13026 GCA_004027915.1 Capromys pilorides
TTGGGATCTCACTGAATTATAGGATGTTACAGTACAGATTCTCTTATGTCCTCAGTCTTCATTGACTTTGAAGGGCTAGGGAAGGAGCTTTATTTTTTTTATTACTTTTAATAAGAAATAACAATATGATAGTTTCAAAACTCAGTAGTACATTTGCAATAATTGGCACATTGCATATTGTTGTCCTCATAGTAGTTATACAGAGCACAGGGTGTAGACATGATAAATTTTCTAATTGATATTGGTAAGGAAAGAAAAAAAGGAAAAATTTCTTCTCTTTGAACTGAAAGGGAGTAGTTGTATACATGCTCCAGTGTTCCATAATTGCAGTGGGTTACTGGTGAAACTGGCAATGTTGGAGCTGTTGGTTTAAGCCTCTTACAGCTCATCACACTAATCTAGCTCTGCGTTTTATGCCTCATAATTAAGCTTTTCTGCTGGGTGATCAAGAGCAAGTCAAAGCAAGACCTGTATAACAAAACATTCATCTTTTGTATCTTCGAAGATTCATTTTTTTTTTTTTTTTTTGTGCTGGGGGTTATGCTCAGGCCTCCTAGGTCACACATGGGTTGCATCCTCTACTGCTGAGCTGCACCCCCTGCCCTCATAGAGGTTGAAAAATCAAATATTAAAGAGATTACTAGAAGAAATAGAAATGGTCTGATACTCAACAAATACTAAGTACTGTGGACAGCCGTAGACACTGCCCCGTCCCTTATAATTTCTTGCCTTTTGTGTGAGCGGCCCACGGTGTAAGAGTCAGAAGAATGAAGCTTCTCTTTGGTCTCAGAGCCTTGGTGTTCTCCTGACTATAGGCTGTGTCCGCTGTTTCTGTGCCACGCCGGTGACTTGGTGACCGTGGGAGTGGCCCCTGCCCTTGCTTCCTGCAGCTTAGCAGGAGTTGGACTTGCCATTTGCCCCAGCCCACTACCTCTGGAATTCTGCCCCTTTCCCTTCCTGCCAGGTGGTCTGAGTGCTAGGTTTCAGTGACAATGATAGTGGCATTTGAGGGTGGATCCTCTGTTCTTCCTCCAACTCGTCCTGAGTGTTGGCCCCAGCCCATCTCACCCTGTCAACCTTGATCCTGAACCCTGTGTCGGATGCACAGAATTGCCCAAATCTGAATAGTTCTCCATCATCTAAATAAAAATGCATCATTTTTGACATTCAAAGACTTTGCATTCCCTTAAGATACCTATATTAAAAACAAGAAAATCAGCATAGTACAGCCTTGTATTATTCTTTTTGACTTCCCGTTGCTACTTAAAATTCTAAGGAAGTCACGAAAGGAGGGCTTTGAGAGGCTCAGAATAGAAAGGAAAGCAACAAAAGCGCATTCTGTGCAGCAGTGCAAAGAGGACAGAAATTGTAGTCCAGAAGGAACTGGGTTGTTGTGGTAACAGAATCGAGGCCAGTTCACAGGACAGAAGAGAAGGAAAAGTAGGACGCAGCTCAGGACTGAGCGGTATCCCTGGGGCTGCTCTAGCAGGGGCCCTGGGCTTCTGTGGCTCTTCCGGAGCGGGCCCTGGAGCGTTCACCCTGGCCATTCCAAGAGGCCCTGTTCCCTGCTGTCACCCGCAGTCATATCAGCAGCAAAATCCTCTAACCCTCACTTAAGAAGATTTGCTGTCATCTGGCCCAGCCTGGGGCTCTGAGTGCATTTCCCCAAAAAAGCTTGCTTATGCTTAGTGGGCTAATTTGCTAATAAAATTAGGGAACTACTGCTGTTGATGTGCTGTAGAGCTGTCCATCTGAAGGTTCAACCCTACCCTACTGTGGCACGGCTGAGTGACCTTACCCAAGTTCCCATACTTCCTCCTTTCTTTCATCCACCAAACTTCAAAGATGTGTAAGAATTGATGTTTAGTAGCTCCCCCTTAAACTGTATGGGGTACCTTCCAAGATGCCCCTTGGATGCCTGGAACTGCAAATAGCACTTGTATGCAACGCCGGAGGGTTTTTTCCCCAACATACATACCTGTGATAAAGTTTAATTTGTAACTTAGGTACAACAAGACATTGTCTGATAGTGACATAGAGCAATTATAATGGTGTGCTATATTAAAACTTGTGAACTATTTATTTCTGAGATTTTCTATATAATGTTTTCAGACCAGCAAAATGGCAAATCAACAGGAACTACTGTACATATAGAAGCACCTGGCAAGTTACCTTGTTCCTAGCGGGCTATGAGTGCTTGTTGATTTTCAAGGTCTGTTTTGAATTAAATATACCTGTGAGGGTAATTATTGTTCATGGCTTTTTAAAATAAGGAAATGTCCTTCAAGTTCAAGTAATCTGCATACAAATGAGCTTTGGAAAGTGTTTAGTTTTTAAGTGGAAATTGCTGCTGCTCTCATGTGTCTTCGGTCTCAGATTTCTTGTTTTAGTATGTGAATTATTCAATTACCTAGCAGCACAGGAAGGACAAAGCGTATTTATTTATTTTTCTTTTTTTCCCATTTAGAATCACTTGAAATTATATCTACAGCAGCAAGTCATTCTAATAGTGCAATAAGAAAAATGGTAAGTGGTCTCTAGAGGAGCAATTAGCCTTCAGCGTAGACCTTGACAGTAATAACCAAATACCGTCTGTAGGGCTGGACCAAAGTAAATGGAAATAGGTGGACAGAGAAGAGTATTTACACATGTCCAGTGTGAGCTGGAGTGGTCTCCCCATTTTCTCTTAGGGCTCAGTTTACTGATGTCTTCTATACCCAATGGTGGCCTATACCTAGTCCTTTCTAAATGACATAGAGTTTAGCTAATAAGATAATGTAGGTCATTAAGTTGAAACTGCCACACATTTAATCTTGGATTTTTTGTTTCAATTTCCCAGGAAAACCTAAAGAAACTCTTAGAGATTTATGAGATGTTAGGAGAAGAAGAAGATATTGTAAATCCTTCAAATGAACTAATAAAAGAAGGACAGATACTCAAACTAGCTGCTCGCAACACATCGGCACAAGAACGCTACCTTTTCCTAGTGAGTATGAATGTCCTAGTCACATAGAGGCTGCGTAAGAATAATAATTTACTGAAATTGTCACACGCATCTCAGGGAATTAGAACACTCGCCTGTTCCCCGTGTTCATCTCGCCTTGCTTAGCCAACACTCACCCGCGGGCTTCCACATCAGACAATAGCTGGGGTAGCTGGAAGTTACTTCCTGGGTGTGGTTAGCTCCAGGAGTGCATACTGAAGTCCAGTTAGCCTTTGTGATGCACGCCCGTGTGTGTGTGTGTGTGTGTGTGTGTGTGTGTGTACGCGCGCGCACAGGCCATGGCATACTTTGTGAGATCCTCCTGTTGTTTCCAGTTTTCTCTTTGCTTTCAGTCTTCACAAACTAATCCTGGATATCTTGTTGGTGTACTGCTTCCTGGCTACAGTTTTCCTGCCCTGGTCGTCACTACCTTACTCATTCTAAGGTTAAGAAACAGTGGGCACAGTTATATGACTTGGGACTGAGATGTCTACGGGAAGAGGCCATGAGTTTGCCATGCAGCTCTGTTCCACTGCTTGTGTGACCTTGCCCCGTCCTTCACTCTGGGAAATAACAGTTGGTCCAGGGCTTATCTCAGTGTAAGAGCTTTCCGAGGGCCTCTGGACCACTGTGCTTTAGGCTCTGCCCACATGACCTTTATTTTCTGTTACACTAATTCATTCGGACTCCTTTTTCTATCCCATAAGATGATAAGGTTATCAGATTGGCTGGAATTGGCGGAGAGCAGGCCACCATGGGAAGTGTCAGTAAAGATTGGCTGTTGCTAGGGTTGTTACTAATGGCCAAGAGACAGAGACACGGAGGTCCAAGTGCCGCCCAGGGATCAACTTCACTGCGGCCAGGGCCAGGCAGGCTTTTCACTAGCTGTAACAGGAGCTGTCCTTGGGGCCTGAGGTGCTGCTATCAGCCATTGCCAGCTTTCTTTGAAAGGAAGCCATATTATAGGACATAATGGTCAAGAAGACAAGCTCAGTCTTTGAAAAAGAACACTTGGTTGCCATATGATCCAGCGGTTCCATTTTATTTAATTCAGAACTGAAAATAATATGCATCAATAGAAAACTTGTATATTGATGTTTTGTAGTAGAATCCTTTGTCATAACCAAAGAGGACACAGCCTAAATGTTTACCACCTGGTGGATGCATGAACAAAGTCTGGTATATTCCTTTTTTTTTTTTTTTTTAAGCCTGGTGTATTCCATGCAGTGGAATATTGTATGTTGATGAAAAGGAAAACGTGGTGCCTTGCATGGTTGATGGGTTGTGATGCATGTTGGAAACATTTTGCCATGAAAGAAGCCAGTCACAGGAAAGCCCTGTCCTGTATGAGTTCAGCCGGTGTCTAGGTTCACAAACTCAGCTCCTTCTGTGATTGTGGTTGCAAATTCAATGGTTAAGTTCACTGTTGAGGGTCTGGGGAGATAGCTCAGTGGAATAAGTGCTTGCCTGGCCATTGTAAAGTCCTGAGTTCAATCCTTGGTACCACCAAAAAAAAAGTTCAGGGTTGACCTCATGTGAAAGTTTGGTTTGGTCCTTGTCCTGTTCAGTCTGCAGCCAGAATCATAGGGAGAACAAAGTTTGAGAACAAGATATTACTGTGTCTGAGGTGACCAGAAAGTGCATCTGCACAGAGACAGGATGTAATTAGTATTTTCCTAGGCCTGATGGGGAGAAGGAAGTGGCTGCAGGGTTTTTAGCTGAGCATGGCACACACTTGAAACCCTAGCACTGAGAGGGTGTGACAGCAGGATCAAGTTTGAGCCCAGCTAGGGCAGCTTAGTGACTCAGACCCTGTCTCAAAACAAAAAATTAAGAAAGGCTGGAGGATAGCTCAGTGTGAAGACCCTTGGTTCAATCCCTAGCACCCCACCACCACAAAATATGTAGGTATTATCCAAGTCAACCCTGAAATCCTCATGTGAACTAAAGAGAACAGAAAACAAGGCTATGCTGAAATCAAGAGAGGCAGGGGTGGGGGATGTAGCTCAGGGGAGTAAGTGCTTGCCTGGCAAGTGCAGGGTCCTGAGTTTGATCCCTGGTACCACCAAAAACGAAATCAAGAGAGGCGGCGAAGGCATAGGACATGGGCTTAGGCTGCTGCCTGGCTGTGGCCTCGGGTGACAAGGGGAATAGTGCCCCAGCTCTATGAGGCTGCTGGCTCTATGTTGGGTTCTTCCTGTAAGGAGGGCCGCTCTCAAGGGAGTCATTTAGTGTCTCAAGGAATTGAATAACCCTGAAAGTGTCATTCCTCGCAGTGTCAGCAAAGCTTGAAGACATGAAAGCATTAAAGATACAGAGTGAAAAAGACATCATTAACGTATTGTTCCAGCCAAATCCCTGGAAACCCACGTCTGCCCTGGGGTTATTCCATACATGCTCAAGTCCTTTTCCTTTTTTCCCTCATTAGTGTTCAAGTCTCTACAGTTAAACTTTGAGTTTGGAGTGGGCATGGGAGGGCGCTCCTGGAATCCTAGCACTCTGGAGACGGCGGGAGGAGGATCGCAAATTTTAACCCAGAGGGGCAGTTTTCTCCAAGTTTCATGGGCTGGGTGTGTGGCTCAGAGGGCACGTCTTGGGCTCAAAACCGACGTGTGTGACTGAGCAAATGCTTGAAGTCTCACACTGTGGAGAACTATTCTGGAAATAATTTTAGATTGGATATGTGAAACAAGCTGGCGTTTGGGAGAGACTGCAAAGAGCCTTTTGGGGGACACAGCCTGGAGGGACACTGAGGCGAGATCCATCTTGTTCCCGTTCCTTACTGTCCCCTCCCAGACCTGTCACACCAGGGCCTCGCAGAGCCGGGTCGGTGGCAGCCACATGGCCCCTCCAGAGCTTGGTGTTCATTCACTTAGCCCAGCCTGCCATGCCTGCTTGTCACGGTTACCCTTGAAAACATCCTGCCCTTATGTGTGCAGCAACTTCTCAAGTACCAGGCTTTTCAGGCTTTTCTCTCTCTCTCTCTCTCTCTCTCTCTCTCTCTCTCTCTCTCTCTCTCTCTCTAGGGAGAAAATGAGGGCTAATTTTCTGCTTCCTACTCAGAAAAGCCAAATTATATTTAGAGTCGAATTTTACTTTCAAATGATTTACCCATGTTTGCGTAGCTGTTCTCCTTCACAGAGTGCTGTGTCACTCTATGTTAATGTAGGGCTCTCTGACTAACTCACCATATTGGCGTTTGAAGGTTTTAAAAAAAACCCAGTTATGCCACAGAATGATTGTTGTTTTTGAGACTTTCTTTGGTAATTCCGTCTTTATTTTCTTATAGCCTGAAAGACTCAAGACTTTCTTTTGACTTATCTGAACTTTGAACACACCCCAGCCACTGTAAATTTCCTCCAAAATTGTGCTTTTGCCTGCTAAAATGTTCATGTAATTATCTGTGGTGAGAACATAAAATTGAATTATTGCAGGAAAATAAATATATTGTTAGGGGATTTGAAGTATTTGACCACTGGAGGTAAAGGAAGTGAGCCCCTTTTTCTCCTCTTAAGCCTGAGATTTGTTTCTAGATTTTGTCACGACCTAGGGCTTGGAGAGGTTTCCTTGTGGCAGGAGGTTGCCTGATCAGGCACGACTCCTGAGCTACGGGCAGGGAAGAAAAGACACTTCCTACAGTGAAAGAAAAAGGGGCACATCTGGCTCTACCTGCAGAGTAATTTCTTTCAGAATTAAGGGAAATCCAGAGAAGACTCTGTGTGAAGCTGATGGTGGCTTCTGCCGCAGGAGAAAGTTTCTGGGCAGCAACAGCACCAGCTGCCTGTTCTGTAATTTTTTTCCAAGGCCTTGGCCTTTGTGAGCAGTGTTTTCTATCCTGTAGGAGCTCTCGCTTTCAACTCTGAAGATGATGAAAGAGCCATATTGACTAGGGTTAGAGTGTGGCCTGGATTCTTTAAGATAAATATGTATGACTGACTGCTTACCAGAATGAGTCCCCGGAAAGAAGAATAAAACAGGTGTGACATAGTCCTATAAGCGTGGAAGGAAAGGGAGGAAAGAGCGCCACAGATCTGAGTGTGACTGCAGAAGACGTGCTGGAAACCCCATGTTGTGCTCAAGCCCGAGCCGGAGGCCCAGGCGTCTCAGACGCTGCGCTTGTCACTTGGTGCATAGGAGCAGCTGGCTGCTATCGCTGGTTCCAGGGCATGAGCTGTGTTCTGGCGGTGGCCCTGCATCCCCTGCCCTGGGCACCACGTTGACCGGGTCACCTCTTAAGGTGTCCTGGAAGGAACAGGGAAGAAGCACTGGTTTGCAAAGTTAGCAGACACAGCGGATGGGGCAAGCCCCGATAGGTGAGGGAGCCTGTGGCATTCTGGGTCTCCTGTGCCCACAAGAAGGCCGTGGCTGCCGTTCTCAGGATGGGGTGGGCAGTGAGAGAGAGCTTAGTCCCCGCCCAGAAGTGTCGGGCTGTGATCCTGAGATGCTTTTAAGGTTGCATTCAGTGCTCTCTTATTTCCATAGTCTCTAGGAGGTTATGAAAGCGTGAATGAGAAACACTGGACCAAGTCACATAAACATGTTGGGACATTTTAGATCTCCATTAATGCTTACTGTCTTCAAAGAGCTGAGCAGGGGGAGGCAGGGACAGCCTAGAACCAAACCCCCAGGGAGCGAAAACAAGCCAGCTTGTGGAATTGAAGCACTTTGAGTGTGCCGAGCACTGTTCTAAGCTCTTCCTTTATGCTGCCTGGTTTAGTCTTGTCCGCATCCTGTGATGTGTACGGATGATCTTGGGAATGAGGGTTTGCACCCTGTGTGTGTGTGTGTGTGTGTGTGTGTGTGTGTGTGTGTGTGACAGAGACAGACAGACAGATCACTCGATTGATCGCTCATGTACGTGTTGGGGGAGTGAATGTGTTTAGTCTGGCTTGCACAGCTGCACTGATAAATAGTACTCAGGTGAAATCCTCCTTCAGGTGAAGCCCTACAGAAAGTTGGAAAAATAACAAATTGAGAAAGGGAAGTAAAGTAAGTCATGTGGGAATGTAAGACACATGCTGTTGGAAAAATAATCTTGAAAGATAGTCCCTGATTACTCTTTATCTGACAAAGATACATGTAAGCCTAGAAACAATAATTTTGAATTAACCTAGATGTTTAGTTGCATTTTAGCATACTCAAAGTAAGTGCTTTCACCAAGCCAATGAAAATAAACCTGTATTGGGTGAGCCTGTTCATGTGTTTCTTATCCTAGTGAGCAACAGCTGTTGTGACCCAGAATATGGGACACTGCAGATAATTTGATTTAGTATCAAAATTAAGTCATTCATATCAAAAGTATGTCTTATAAACAATAAAGGCCTGTCTTTAAAGACCTTGATAAAATGGATGGCTTTTTCTGTAATTTTCATAGGTGGTAAGATTTCAGGATTTATAATACTACATTTTTGGCAACTGCTGAGATCCCATGTAAAGTAGAGAGCTTTGCAAACCCGGTGTAGTTGTACCTGCCTGTGGCCCCAGGTACTCTGGAGGCTGAAGCAGGAGGGTCACTTGAGACCCGAAGTTCACAACCAACCTGGCAGCGTAGTGAGACCCTGTGTGTCTCTGTTTCCCCAGTGCCCCCAAAGAAGAAAGGAAAGATCTTGGCCACGTGATTTATTGCTTTAGATAAGGTTTAGTGTTCTAATGCAGATGGACTTAATACATGGATTTTTGTTTTTGTTTTTGTGGGACTGGGGTTCAAACTCGCGACCTTGCACTTGCCAGGCAGGCACTTGTACCATAGAGCCATCTCCCCAGCCACTGGACTGGTTTAAAAAACAAAAATGCAACTGTGCTAACAGCTATTGTGTACTTGCACTCCAAGGCACAATAATAAGAAATGATGGTGTGTGTAAGGACTTCAACACTGAAGCACTTTGGCTCAAGGGTAGGAGTGTAGCTCAGTGGCAGAGGGCTTGAAACTCTTCTGTCCCCAGTCACACAAGTGTGTGCACGCACACACGGTGACATCAACTGCCAGTATATCAAAGTCCTCAGTAAATTGTGACCAAATTATTGTCGAAGCAGGAAAGCAATGAACACAGTGGTGATGAACATAAATAATGATGAAATATTTGAGCCCTGAAGAGAAAACCTATTCTTAAGTTTTTGAGACTGATCATTCTTAATATAGGCATAAAAGGTCAAGGATGTAGTGACTTTTGTTCCCCTAGGAAGTACCATGTTCCCTGTAAATTCCTAGATGTTCCAGGGCTACTTTAGTATTGATCAGTTGTGTTCTTTTCTTTATTTTCCTGTTCATTGCTATATTTTGCCTCCTTCCAGTTCAACAACATGTTGCTCTACTGTGTGCCCAGATTCAGCTTGGTGGGCTCAAAATTCACGGTACGGAACAGGGTTGGAATTGATGGGATGAAAATTGTGGAGACTCACAACGAAGAATATCCGCACACCTTCCAGGTGTCTGGGAAAGAGCGAACCCTGGAACTGCAGGCCAGGTACGAGAACCCTTCCTGCCACCCAGCTCCTTGAGGACGGGAGAAGAAATGTTAGGGCAGACCTCTGGGAATCTAGCCGGGCATAAAACAATTGGGAAATGCTTGCCAGGCAGGTGTTCATAACATCCGGGGCAGTGGTCTGCAGACACTTGGCATTGGACAGCTGATGGACTCCCTGAGTGACAGAGTACTCGGAGACAGGTAGTTACAGTCAACTTAGAATCTGGAGTCTTGCAGGATAAAGGTTTCACTCTGCCCTTCCTCCTCCCATCCTCATTTTGATCCATCAATATCCATTTGATGAGTAATCCATAGTAAGCTTAGTCCTCCAGAGGCTGTGCATTCCTGGGGCTGGGAGTGCTTCCAGGGACAGAAATGTTTGCCAGGGAGTTCAGGGCTGTGGCTGTCCTGCCATGGTTGTAGGGTTCATGGAGGAGCTACCTGCTGAGGTGGCCTGTGGCAGGGGAGCTCTGCAGAGGTGCTTGCTGGCTTCTTGTGCCCGGGGAAAGAAGAGCCTGGCGCTCTGCTCTGTGTTCCGGGTGCAGCTGAGCTTGGGGAGGTGTGTAAGGTGTGCAAGGTGTGCAGCGGTGCAGGTCACGCAGTCTGCTTCCAGGGCTGCTTCACATATAGGCTACGGTACCAGCCAGCTACACACTTCTTGCAGAGAAGCAGAAATAAAGAAAATTGGCCTTAACTGGAAAAGGGAAACTTGACTACAGTCAAGGAAATCTTCTTCCTAAGGAAAAGGATGAAACCCTGGAGTCTATTAATCTGTGGCTCCTGCTTCCTGCAGACATTTGAAAATGCTCATGTGGGATGTTCTGTTTAGCTATAGTGGGTTAGGCATAATTTTGCCAGAAAACTGCCTAGAAACAGGCAAATAAAGTTAAATTGTTTCTCAAAGGAAATGCTAAGTAGCTCTCCAAGGCCTTATAAAGATATTTTAGATTCTCAAAGATAAGTAATTTTTTCAAAGATGGGCTGTAACTAATAGACTTTAAAAGCCTTCGTGTCTTTTAAAAAATTGAAAGGCCAGCAGTTGTAATTATGTTAGGGTTACATAGTCCTTTGATAGACACGACAACACAGTGGCTGTCAACTTACTATAGTACTGTCCTAACGGAAGCTAATGCAACTCTCCCCGTCAAAGTTACTAGGCTGCCTGATTACTGTGTTTAAGAAGAACTGATTTGTTCAGAAGCCGGAGAGTCTGTTTAATTTTTATTGCGGTTCAGGACCTCCCGCCTGGAGTTTCCAGGAAGTAGAACCACATTAAAGCCTAGCGCTACCCAGTAGGTGTATGGAATTCATTAATAATGTTCTCTGCATTCACTTGAATTTTGTTTGTTTTAGTTCTGAGCAAGACAAAGAAGAATGGATCAAGGTAAGCCTGACTTCTGTTTCCGGTTTATGGCTGACCCCTCTGCATGCATGAGTTTGCACATGTTGTCCTGTTTAATATATAGTCATCAGAACAGGCTTACCTATAGGTGATTCCCACCCTGGGTACCCGTTTAATAAAGCCTGTCCGTTGGTTTTCACGGAATTCTCCAGTGTGCGCTTTGAATTTCATTTATGCTTTAGGCCCTTCAAGAGACCATTGATGCTTTTCATCAAAGGCATGAGACCTTCAGAAACGCAATCGCCAAGGACAATGACATTCACTCTGAGGTTTCTGTAAGTTGAATTAAATGTTCAACTTTAAGCTCTTTTGTGTCTTTACATTTGCGGGAGAGCTGACTAATCGTTTAATTAGCCAGCCTCTGCCTGGTGGGGCCGGCATGCAGGGAGTACCTCCTCCTCCTCCTCTGTACTTCTGAAAGCTCTGAAACTTTCTTTCCCTGGTTCTGGACTTTCAGGACATGGCTTGCACTGTGTAATGACAGTGCTTTTAAAGAAATTATAAAGGGAGAAATCCCACATTTAAATTTCTGGGTTTTTTTTTGTTTGGTACTAGGGATCGAACTCAGGACTTTGTGCTTGCCAGCCAGGCATCTATGCCATTGAGCTATCTCCCTGCCCCATCAGAGTTAAATTTCTTTACTTTCTAGACTGCTGAGCTAGGGAAAAGAGCCCCACGGTGGATCCGCGACAACGAGGTGACCATGTGTATGAAGTGCAGGGAGTCCTTCAACGCGCTGACCCGGAGGCGGCACCACTGCCGAGCCTGTGGACACGTGAGTGGCTGGGAGAACGCATGACTGGGGCCGGGGTGGAAGGTTCCGGTCCTCCCAGCTCCCACTGTAAGGGAGAAAAGCGACAGATGAGAATTTCACATTAACTGTTGATGGGCTAAGAAGGCGATCAAAAGTTCACATGGAGGGTAGTGGTCTCAGAGCAGGATTTGAGCCAGTGTTAATTAGGAGAAAGAATTCTCAGGGGTTGCTCTTTGTGCTGCCACCTGAAGGTGAGGGAGCCTGACGGGAGGGGGGTGGGAGCCTCGCGGAGGGCAAGGGTCTGCGGCCAAGGCCTGCAGCCAGCAGCCCCCATTCCAGGGGAGAGATTGCCAGGAGGTGGCCTGATTACAGGGTGCTGAGTTGATCCTGTGGCCCAAGAAACGGGGGGTTAATGACCAGAGGAGCTGGTATGTGCAGCCCGAACCTTTTTTGTGTCGGAGACGGGTTCCTGGCTAAGTTGTGTGAGCCTTGCTCAAACGTATGATCCTCTCACCGAGGCAGGAGGCTGATGTCTTTGGGAAGACATAAAGAGAAGCTACAGCACCCACAGGTGGAGGCTCAGCTTTTGGTGGGAAGAGGGGAACGCGTGTGGGGTGGGTGCAGGCGTTCGTATGGACGGAGTGCGTGTCGCTTTGTTTGTTTTCATGATGTCGATATAGGAGAAGACACTCCCGACTACCTGGGGCGAGTTCATGTTCTCTAAAACAGGAGAATGAATTTCAGCAGAATATATTGGGGGAAAAGAAAGCTTCTGTGTGAGAGAGGGACAGAAGGGAACCCGAGTGGGCGACCATGGACCCTGCCTTTTCTAGGGATTCTATAGAGCAAAACCACAGGGTGAGGCAGGTCTAAGGTGGGAAACATAGGCACTCAGCAAGATGGAGGTGGGAGGAAACCGCAGTCGACCAATAAGAGGCCGAGCACTTGCTCAGGTGAAATTGATTAAATCAGGATCTTGTGGGGAAGTGCGTCCCAGAGCAAGTGGGGGAATGATGCAGGCTCTTCCTATAGGGCTTGGGTTCCTGCCTCTTCCTGGCTTTCTCAAGGTGATTGCTTGCTACCTGTGTAGATGATCAGTCCTTGATGTCTGTCCCTAGGGAGGTATGCGGGCGTGTTTTTTAACCTTTTGTGCTGAGATGTGGCCCACAGCCGGAGTCCCTCCCACAGGGGCAAGGTTTCCAGTTTTCTGCCCTGACTCCTTTGAGGGCCTAGCCCTGACTGGCTCCCTGGGTTTCTGTCTAACACAGCTGCCACCAACAATGGGAAATGAGGGAGTCTAGGTTCCCTATTATATTTTTATTGAAGGATTAGGCGGTTTGAGCTGAAAGTAGAGGCAGAAGGAGAGGAGTGGAAAGCCTAATTTTTCTCTGGCTCAAGAATACTGGCCCCAAATCCTGGAAAC
>PVKN010029304.1:0-13027 GCA_004027915.1 Capromys pilorides
CCATCAACTCCTTCCTTCACATTTCTTAAAGCAAGGGCTCTATCCTCTAAGGAACTAAGACTTAATTTGTAAAGACTTTTTCTCTTGCTGGAAATAGAATAGTCAAAAAGAATAAAGTGGCTTAACTTTCCTCAGGCCAATGTTTATAACCCCAGGTTTATTTTCCCTATTAACAGGGTGTGCTTAAATTGATAAAAATAAATGAAAATCAACTTACGGAAAAGTTAAAAATGTAGTTTACTAAAAGATATATATCACCACAGAGGGTAATAACAAATAATCCAATCTAGAAGTTTAAATAAATGAAAATAACCTTAAAACTAGTATCTAAAGCTAAAGTCACTGCCTTGAATCATTTATATATATACTGCATCCAGTATTTTATTTAGGACATTCACTCTTAAGGCAGAAAATTTTAATTTAACATGTAATGACTTGGTTCTTACATCCAAGGGTCATACTGGGAGTAGGCTTGAGCAGTCAGCATATCTCTGGTGACAAATTTATTCTTAAAGTATATGATGTACAAGAAACACACACGAGAGAACATAAAAAGATGGATGTTAAAATACGCAAATATGACTTTTCAACAAGATGTTCACGAGAATAGACATTCTTTTATGAGGTGGAACTACTCCCATAACAAAATATGCTTTCTGATACGGTACATAAAAAGTATGAAATATCAAAGACTACCTTGGTGGGGATGTTTCTTTAGAATCTAGTTTTCAAGGTCTAGTATAAAAGGTAGCCACAACAGTGAAAAGCAGTTGAATGTCAGCTCATACTGCAACCCAGAAGGCTACCACTTAGGATACTCCTATCCCATTAACAAAATCCTGTGTGGGGAGGAAATTATTACATATTAAGATAAAAACGAAGCCCCCCTCCCACATGTGTGCAAAAACATTTGTCAGTTACAAGACTATCTTCAACAACAAAAAAATCTTAATTATAGAATCATAGGCATCGAAGTCAGACTGACACAAGATGACCACCCTGCTTGGTGGACGGATATTTGGGATGAAACCAATTGTCCCATGGGCACCTTGGGAGATGTGCTACTCAGAGAGGGAGGAGTGGAGGAGGAAGTGACCCAGGGTCCCAAGACCTTGGGGCTATGTATGCTCCTTCCCAGTGGCCAGTTTGATTCTCTGCATCCCGGTGCCCAAAACAGTAACAAAACAAACACAAATCTAAGAAAGAACTCTTAAGCAGGTGATGGGAACTATAACTGTGTAAGTACCTTTTTGTGTGCCTATTATTTATGCCATAACTCTGGCAACTGTCAGGAAGTATACAACGATTACCTGCCTAATTTCTGAAGATGAGGATTTTCTTCTTTCAGGCAGCAGAAGTCCATGCAAGATTTGTAAACAGCGATACAAAATACTGTAAACATAACTTAACAGAGCTTGTATAAAACAGAAGAAGTAAATCCAAATTTACAAGTGGGTAAAAAAACCAGAGGGCAGCTTTGTACAAAGTTCTCCCTCCTTCGCCAAGTGATTTTTTTTTTTTTTTTTTTTTTTTTTTTGATTACAAATATAATCCTGAGCTGAAAAACTGGGATTTGGGGGCGAGCCATCTTTGCATACAAAATATCCAAAGGATGCTTACTCTATTTACTTTTCTCTAGTGATATTCAACTGCCAGAGCCAGTTCTGCAGGTGTGACTTTGGAGATATTTATAGTTTAGTGTGGCGCCCAGGTCTGGAGCCTGCTGCAGTGCTCGCCATGGCAGCAGAGGCGGCAGCATCCTCCGCTTCTTCCAGTTCATCCTGGAGCTCCTGGCTGACGCTGGACTGCAGGGCTGCGGGAGTGAGCCACTCCTTTGGGAGGCAGCTCTGTAGAAAGGGTATACAGGAGCTGAAGTAGGCAAGTCGATTGATCCAGCGAGGAATCTCTTTCCCACAAAGTATCTACAGAAGAGAAAGAGTTCTGCATTAGGTCCAAGAGGCTAAAGATATCTGGTCCATTGCCACGTTAAGTTGAGGTCAGAAGGAAGGAGGTGGCTGTACAGAAAGCCACTGCTAACCAGTCAGCTTTCAGCTGTCAGGCTCCTTAACTCAGGAGCCTAGGTATCGCTCTGTCAGCGCCATTCCTTCCTTTCAGAAGAACCTTGTCAAGCTGCTTGCTTTTAAAATTAAAATCAAGCTAATTCCACATGGCTTCTTTCTTTCTTTGATCCTTCAACTGCTTTGAGACACATATAAACATCCTTTGAACACAGAAAAAAAAGGTGCTTGTTAATACAACACATTATTAAAGTAAAAGAAACCTCAGTAGCTGTAAGAATCATCTTGAATATTTTCCTGTCAATTCTCTTTTTTCAAAGATACTTTTCTACTGTCCTCTATTCTCTATCATTTCATTTTTACTGGCCTGTGTTTTATCCCTGAACTTCTGTCCACAACTAACTTTATTTCAAGGAAATTTGTTTTGATTCAGAAAGAAGGTCCCTACATGGAGACGTAGGTGTGCTTCAGTCTGAAGACGATTGGGACAGGTGCAGCTGGTCATGTGCTGCCCGCACAGGTCCACTTTTCAACCTTCTACTGTTCTTAGGACTTGAGCACCCACCTCCCCGTTAGTAAGAACTGGATCTTTAATAAAACTTACTCTATTCCCCTCTTTTGCATATGATGCTGGGCTTAACTTAGTCCATACTCTTAAGTGTTTTTTTACCTTTAGACATGCCAAAGACTATGATCATGATCTGAAAAGTGCCATCTTAATTGTCTGTGTACCTTTGTCAATGTGGAAAGCAATTTCAAGTATATTATGAAGAAAAAATTAACTAAAATTTAAATGAGCTGGCACCTGTGAATGCAACATAACCTTTCTGGCAATTTAGCCTTATCCTTTAATGATTACTGTATTTATTTTATTTGTTTGTTTCTTTATTTATTCATTTTGTGGCTGGCTCAGCCTGCCCTGGTGGTGGCACTGGCGCAGCATGTGGTGCCGGGGATCGAACTGCAGTCCCCGCAGTTGCCTGAGCCCTCCTAAGCAGGCGCTTTAGACCACTGAACCATCTCGCCGGCCCCTGTATTTATTTTAAATACTCTGCCTATCCCTTTTAAGCTCTAATTTTATTCAGCAATATACCTGTCTCCATACTGCTATGTTCTCCATACTGGTGAATGCTCTATAACATTCCGTGATTACCCTAAAACAACTCTGTAATCTTCAGGCACCTGTTTTTGGAGATAAAATTTCACTGGACTAGCTATGCTTATTCACTTAGCTACTTCATATAACTCTTGGGGTACAGTTGCAGGGGCAGAGCTGGGATTATGAATCATTAGCTCATAAACTTAAAAAATGTACTACCTGTTTTTTCATAAAAAGTGAACAAATTTGGTGTCAATGTTTTGAAAACTTTCAGTGAAATCCACTGGTAGGTCATTTAGCACTGTGCTTTGATTTTTAAAGATGACACAGATTATTAAAAGTGAGGCAACTGTGATACTTAATAAAAATATGCATGTGTGCACATGTCCACACTCATAATCTCAGTCATAATTTAAAAAGTACTTAGTATGTCTAGTGGTCAAGTAGTACTTAGGTTATGCAGCAAAATGCAGAGAAGTGTTTTTTAAAAACTGTGCTTCTTGTAGCAGGAAAAACACAAAAATAACTCAAATACCATTAACAGAAAAGTGGTTTAATAAATTATGGTCCTCTACACAAGGAGAACAACTCAGCTGAGAAATTAGCAGTCTCTATGCTGCTAGAGTGAATGCTAAGATGCACAGCACAGAAGTGCGTGCAATATGGTAGCCCTTACGATTTTGCTTTCTGGAGTTTCAGTTACTGTCAACTGTCATCCAAAACCACTAGGATTATCTGGAGAGAAATGACATTCACATAACTTTTATTACAGTTTACAGTATTTCAATAATTGGTCATTTTATTATTATAGTTTTTCTCTTAGTGTGCCTAATTTATAAATTAAATTTTTTCACAGGTGTGTAAGTGTATGGAAAACCACTGTAAGATTCAGTACCATCTGGTTTCTGGCATCACTAGCTCCCTTAGACAACAGAGCCTGCTATATGGCTAGATGAAAAAAAGCAAAGTACAGAAAAGTGTACGACATATCTAACATATAATGACTGGACAGATAACAATTACAGACATTCCAAATCCAAAAGAGAGAAGATGGAAGAAAAAAAGGACTCACTAGTCCCTTCTAGTTTTGAAATCCAACTGGTCATTAGGTTTCTTGCTCTGGCCTCCAGGACTCATAATTTTGCTTTCATATTTTCAAGCAGAACCCGTGTCCTCCTTGTAAATCTTGTGACCAAGTCTTTTTCATTTTGTGTTCTCTGTACTTTCAGACCAACGGGAGCAGCACTCCTGCTAATATAATGTGTGCAAAATCATGGGTCTCCTGTACAAGCCCCTCATCCTTTAGATTGTGTCACGCATAGCCTACCTCTATTCTTAGTTGCTGCTGAGATGGTTAAAAAGATCCATAAGGCATACAGCTAAGCAATTCAGGAGTTGAAAAAGTGGTTCCACTTTACCCTTAGCCTCTCTACAGCATGCTTTTGTTTTTTGGTTTGTTTTTGAGAAGAATCTTAACTCTGTAACCCAGGCTGGCCTTGAACTCTTGGCGATCTTCCTACTTTAGCCTGCTGAGTGCTGGATTACAAGCATGTGCCACTATGCTCAGCTTACTTATAACACGTGTTCCTATCAGTAGAGTTCTAGATTTAGCATCTTTTACAATCTCAATAGGCTGAGAATATCCTAAATTATCAAGTAAAGATTCCTTTTTTAGCTTAAGTTTTTACCTCTATTTATTGCCGTTTCACGTTTTACTATAAGCAACAAGAAAGCAGACTGTAACCATGTTTACTGCTTACAAGTTTTGCTTTCCATGTAACTGCAGAACACAATTCAGCTAAGCATTCTACCACTATGTAACCAGGATCTCCTTTTGTCCAGTTTTCAATGACATCTTACATCATGCCCTTTTAAGTCTTAAGGAGCAGCACTTTTCAGATCTGTATTTATATAGCAGTCTGTTCAAGGTAACTGAGGCCTTTTCTATCAAATCCTTCAAAATCACTCCAGATCACCTAATTCCAAACTGTCATTTAGGCATTTTTTACAGAAGCACCCTACTTCCAGGCACCAATATCAGTATTAGCTCTTTATGGCTGCTGTAACAGATTACAGGAACTTCGGAGGTTAAAGTACTGATTTATTTTTGTATAGTTCTAAAAGCCAGTGAAGAATAGAGAACACAAGAAGCTAGATTTCCACAAATATACCATTTCTTTTTTTCTAGGTATCACTTTGAAATGGTATGGTTTTATATAGCATAAAATTAAGGAACAAGTACAAGCTCTTTAAAAAAAACCAGAACAAATCAACTGAACTATAGTTGGTAACACAAACTTATGGACAGAAATTTTTCCAGTTAATTGCAAAACACACTCATTTGTCTGTTATCTTTTTATGCAGTCATGCTCAAAGACAATGAACCATAAAACAATTCAACTTTCTGGTAATCTTATTGTTTGGGCAGTGATGAGTTTGCTATCCTAAAGGTATAGAGGGATAAAACAATGAGTAATTATGTTGTTGTTGACAAGTGAAACTCCTGACCTGAAAGAAATGTATTATACTGATAAAGTTAAGTAAAAAGTGTAGCTTTAACTCTGTTCAACTGTTTTCTTGTGATACAGATTTATGGAACACGGGAATGCCCTGCTCACTGCTCCAGTCCATGACCAATATTATTTTATGCTAATAATAATGAGTTGTTGTTCTAAGTATCTTCTGTGATTCTTACTGCTTTGATCTGAATAGATTCTTTCAGCATGGATTAATACACTACCTGACTTGTGGGAATTGCGATAAACCAATTTTATTTTGAAAATCAAAATTAAAACGTGAATGCACCTATAAAAAGTCATACATCTTATCTACTGGGGGAAAAAGGAAATCTAGAAACTCCACCAATTTAGTCATGCCCTTTAAGGAACCCAGATTAAGGTTTCTAAATATTTATTAGAAGCAAACATGCCTAGGTTAAGAAACACAGTATACAGATAAACTTGAAATAAACAGAAAGTCTATTAAAGATTACTGGGGCAAATGAGGACTTGAAGAAGGACAAGATGGGACAAGTGCTGTAACTGCACTAAACTGAAACACACTAAATACTTTTAAATTTGGAACGAGAAAATTTACAAAACTAACTTTTCAAAAGAGGAGGAAAGGGAAATAGTCAGGGAAAAGTTCTCTTTCAGAAAATGACAGGGAAGGAACTATCTCACGGTCCCTAACACTACTTTCAGGTTTGAAGATTTGCTGAGGAATTATAGGACTCAGCACAGACCTGTATTCACAGCTATGATTATAGCTAAAGGATATAAAACAAAATTAGAAAGGAAAAGAAACAGGGTGAAGTCTGGAGGAACTTATGCTTCCAAGCCAGGCAAAAAGTCAGTGTCTGTCTTTCAGAAGGATTACCTGAGAGCAGTCAGTTCCAGGTCTGTCTGTGCATGACACCAGATTACCACTCTCCTGGCATAGATGGCACCTGGAGATTTTCTCTAAGGGAGGTAAAGAAGGTGAGGCCTCCTCTGCTGTCTTGGAGTTGGCACTGCCAGGTGTGAGCAGAGGTCAGCAGCCTATTTGAATTCGAAGTGTATGCAATGCTTTAGAAGCAAGGGACATTTTTCTCTAGGAAGAGGGAAACAGCAGTACTGAAAAAGGAACATTCAGTACTGAAAGATTAAGCCTTCTTTTCAGTTTCCCTAGGTGCTAACGTTTTGGTTTTTATTGCAAAATCAGTATGGTCCAGTTATTGACCTGAGTTCACATTTTAAAAATGATCCCCTACTCTCATGGAGACTTTTTGTCTGGAAGAAACATATTAAGGAAGAATAAAGAGTTTCACCGAGAAACAGTTTTATATAACATAACAAGAAAAACATCTCATGTTAGGAATTGGTCAAAATTAAAGCCAGAATTTTCAGAAAATTTCAAAATGGAGCTAGGTATGGTGGTACATGCCTATAATCCCAGAATTTGGGAAGTAGAGGCAGGAGGACTGCTGAGTTTAAGATCAGCCTGGGCTACTTAGTGAGTTCGAAGCCAGGTTGAACTCTGCACAGTGAAACCCTGTCTCAAAAAAAAAAAAAAGGAAGGAAGGAAAGATGTATGCATGGAGAGAAGGAAAGAAGGATGGATAGATGAAAAGAAGGAAAGAAGGAAGGAGGGAGGGAAGAAGGAAGGAAGGAAGAAAGGAAGGAAAAGAAAATTTCAAAATGGGCTAACCGAATCACTCTTTTTGTTCTGATCATAGGTCTAATGAATAGAAAGACCATTTCCTTTCTGGAGACAATTACAGTTAGTGATACAACCACCTTATGAAGATGTGTAGCTGGGTGTGGTAGCATATACCTGTAATTCCAGCACTCAGCCAGTCTGGGCTACATGGTGAGTTCAGTGCCAGTCTGAACCACGGAGACACAGTCTTAAAACAGAAGCAAAAAACACAGATGGGTGTATCAGAAGAAACAGGGAGGGAAGGCTGGCTATTGGCCCACTGTTACCAACTATATCTCATCTAAAAAGTTCTGAGTCTAAACTCCAGTCGCACATTCCCTATCAGTGGTGGGCATGGGTGCCAGTCCTGGGATGGGCTTTCCCTATCACTTGTAACTTCTGGCAGTAGCCAAAGTCAGGAATGGAATTAGTTCCTGTACTGGACATACCAAGCTGACCAAACAGCTTGATTTCAGATGGAGCTACTAGAGAAGTGCTTTCCTGTGGAAATGTACAAGTGTCCCCCATGGTTCAGCCACAACCACGTTTGCACAGTTGAAGGCCTTACAGAAGGGTGGCCTAAATCTACAGTGATTCCTACATATCAATCTTATTCCCTGAGCTTGCACCTTGCAGTTTAACTGAGATCATGTGAGGCCAAAACTGTGGAGAGCAGACAATGTCTGGTTTTAGCTTAAGAGCCAAGTTCACACAATTAATATTTATGAACTTAGGGAGGAAAAAAGCAAAGCAAAGCTAGAGGTGTTTCTCTGGCATAAAGCTGAGATGCTGGCAGGCCAGATGACCACCTTTTCAAATTTAAGTGACATGAAAACCTTTCTTAAGCCGTTTCTAAGACTCGCTCAGAAAGATGCACGTTAATCACAAGACTTCAGAAGCTGTGTCCCACTAACATTTTTTTCAACCCCTCGCTTTTTGAGACAGTCTTGCTACATAGTTCAGGGTGGTTTTAAAGTCACTTAAACATCCATTCAATCTTTGCATGAGTTTTCTACATACATGTATCTGGGGTCAAAAAGGCTTAGAACCACCTTTCCCTCTTCTGTGCAAATTTGACTACGTCCCCTCTGTGGTAATTGAGGGAACATCTCAAAGTTTTATTTTCATATGAGCCAACCAGAGATCTTCTTAAAATGAAGATTCTGGTTCAGTACATACACAGTGGGGCAGGGACATTTGTTCCACAAATTCCGGGTGATACTGCTTGTTCATGAAAACACACTTTGACTAGTATGGTAGATCACTATAGCTCTGTTGGGAAAGGGAAGTGCAAAAGGCCAGGCAGCTAAGCATTTCTGAATAGTACTAATTAAAATAAGCAGCTCAATTACTTATTTACAGTGTCTGTAATTTCTGTGGCACCTTGATGCTACTAGTGCGATTATTTGCTAAAAGTTAAAGTGGGGAACCATATGTTATTTAATTCTCTAAGTTTTATTTTCATTTCTTCTCTCCATCTTCTGTTTGGGATTCAAGAATAGAGAAGGCAACTTAAGTGCTTGTCTGACTGGTTAACAAATTTTCAAACAGGAGAAACAAATTACTCATAAATAAAGGCTAAGGAAAAAAAAAAAAAACCTCAGGTTGACAACTAAAAGCCAGCAAAAGAGAAATTTTAGTAGTTAAGAAGAATTAATCTCCTATGCATTTTATTTTTCTTAAATTGAAGTTTCAGATTGGCTACGCTTAAATCTCTCCCCAAAGCTCATACGCTGAAGGCTTGGATGCTAGTCTGTAGGGCATTGGGGTGATGGCAGAACCTGGAAAGGTAAGGCCCAGGGAAGAGGTTAGGTCCCTGGGGCTGTGCCTCTGAAGGGACTCTGGTTCTCCCTCTCTCCCCTCTACTTTCCAGACAACAGAAAGCTCTGTTCTCTCATGTGTCCCCACTTGGATGCCTCACACTGCCATAGGGCCCCAAAGGACATAGCCAAACCAAGCATGGACTAGAACTGTGAGCACAGGGTTCTCCTCAGATCCTTGTCTCACCCATAAGCTGACAGACATGTAGCTGTCATTAGATGAATAAAGAATAAGACCTACTCTCTGCCCATTGCAAAGAACCAAACAGAATTATCATTTAAAGCTTTACTGACTGTCAAGCTCTCAATTCTGGAAGGTCAAACAACAGAAATAGGGGCTGGGGATTTGGCTCAGTTCTTGCCCAGCAAGCTGGAAGCCCTGGGTTCAGTCCTCGGCACCAAAAACAAAAAATAAACCTCCCTATGCAACAGAAATATAACACATTTTTATACAACATGAATAATCAGAAAAAGAAATGAATCAAGACTGAATACAGTGAGTCAGGGAGTATTCTAGTAAATGTTATTTACTTAAAGAACTTTTAGGATAAAATCACATTTACCTCCGATAAAGCTGAAGAGAAGTGATTGCAATTTTTATGCATCAAATGATAAGCATTGCCTTTGTATTCTTTTCCCAGTTCTTCTACAATTTTTTCTATATCATCTTCTAGGAAGTCAGTGCTCCCTAAAACAACAGCTTCTCTTAAAGAACAAAAAGAAAAAGAAGGAAAGCAAAAAGAACAAAGCTATGTGAGTTTCAGTTGTTTATAATAAGTATATTTAAACATTTGTTTATTTCCAGGAATATTATGATTGATGCGACAAATCATGGTTAATGTTAGAGGCAAATGAGATCCTTTGAAATTTGTTTATTTTTTACTCTTTTGTAATAAACTTGCAAGTTCGTAAATACACAAGTTGAGTACTTCATGCAACATGTCATTAGCGTCCCATACCCAAGCTAAAAACAGCCCTGGTTTTAAACACTCACCAGTAAGAGCTGGCCACACTTTAATTTAGAACAATCAGTTACCTACCACTGTTCTGCAGTGAAACAAATTGTCAAACTTCATCAAATTTTAAAAAGTATTTTGTATAGGGTGTATAGAGTCTTACTACGTAGATCGGACTCAGGATTCTCCTGTGTTCAGCCTCCCTAGTGCCGGGATTACAGGCATGTGCCACCATGCCCAGCCTCAATCACTAGCTCAGTGCACCCCAGGGGCGGCACTAGCACGGCATACCAGGGATCGAACCCCTGCCGCTGCGCTCTGCCGAAGCAGGTACTTTAGTCCACTGATAAAAAAGCATTTCTTAAGAAATGCTTTTAAAAGAAAATAACCCAAAATTACTATCTATCATAACAATAAAAAGCAGAATTTTAGTCAGATGCAAGTTAGACATCAAAGAAGCCTGTAAACAATTAGAAAATCATCTTAACAAGTAGTATTTCCAAAAGGGAGCCCTGGGCTGGCCAAATAACTCAGCAGATTAAAGTACCTGCAAGCAGGCACAGGGGCTGGGGGCTTGATCCCCTGGAGTGTGCTAAAATGCTGCAGCAGCCTGTAATCCCAGCCCTTGGGAGGCTGTACACAGGTGGATCACTACGAGTCTCATCTAGCAGTGAGACTGAACATTCTGCTGACCCTCCCCAAAATACAAAAAAAAAGGGGGGGGGGGAATCCCTAAGGGATACATTCAGGAAGCATTACTGCATTTCTGTGTATGTTTCAATTCAGCCATAAAAGAGAGCAATAAACCTAGTAGTACGTAAGCCCGACACGCTATTACATTAATTTTCACTTGGGAAGTTATTCAGCAGTTTCTTTAAAGCTCTTAAAAACTAAGATTGTAAATAATACTTTAAATACAAACCTTGATTAAGGAATAGAACTCTAACATAGATTTTCACTGCTGATTTTCAAGTTCTAGACAATACCCATAGCCACACATGGGTGTTAACTATCACACATAATTACCTGCATCTTTTTTTTTTTTTTTTTTTTATTAATATCTGTATCTTAACAATAGTGCCCCGGGATAGCAGAGTGCTTGCCTAGTAAGCTGGGAGCCCTGGGTTCAGTCCTTGGCACCAAAAACAACAACAAAAAAACTAAAACAAAAAATAAAAAAATCCAAAACAACAGTGCCCAAGGTGCTCAATTGTTATTTAAATTTATAGAGCATTTTTCCATTGAAAATATTTATTTATTTATTTATTTATTTATTTATTTATTTATTTTAGTGTTTTTGAGGTCTTGCTGTGCAGCTCAGGCTGGCCTTGAGCTCACTTGGCAGCCCAGGCTGGTCTTAAAACTCATAACAAACCTCCTGCCTCAGCCTTCCAAGTGCTGGGATTACAGATGTGCACCACCACACCCAGCCTGAGATTTTTAATAGTGAATAGGTAGATTATGATAAAACTGTCTCCTTTTTCTTCTCCAAAGGCTCTTTGGGATTGTGTAGGAAAGTTTCCTGAGATAGAATTTGCATTAAAGACAAAACTACTTTAGGGCTGGGAAGGTAGCTTGGTGGTCTCAGCACCTGCCCAGCAAGCACAAGGACCCAGGCTCAACCTCGAGTAGCACACACCACGTCAGCCCTGAAACTGGGCGTGGTGGTGCACGCCTATAATTCCAGCACTGGGAAGGCTGAGAAATGAGGATCACTACAAGTTTGAGCTGTATAGTGAGACCCTGTACCAAATACATATGCATGTGCGTACATACACACATATATACTTTAAAAAACAGAATAATTTATATAGGTCCCATATAACTGGCCATCAGACATTTGATTTGTATTATTATCTTTATACAATAACTTAAACAGAATTCATTTAAAAATAAAGTGTCAAGAGCTGTATCATTTTCACTTAAGTCCACAGAATGAATTCCGTAGCCTGAAAAACAAGTTTTTGCACCTATGACAGTATAACAAGAATTATCTTCTCCTACTTACTTAAATTTAAATGTTTCTCCTAGTTCAGAAGCATTTCCTGGGGAAATTTCAAATATTCCAGAAAAAGGGTAAGGATGGCCACCATAAGCAAATTCTGAAAAGAGAAAACTCATGGTTTTTAGTATTTATCACATAAAATTTGACCAAATGCTCAATCAGCATTGATAAATGATGAGGACACGGATACTAATTTAAATATTTTTCAATTATCTCATTTAGTTATTACCAGTGTAGAACAACTGTTACAGAAGATTTGAAACCTGAATAAATGAAAGGGACTCTTTCAAGGCACCTGTGACTTGAAAGGCAACTGTGACAATAAATATATTGTATTTATTTGTATTAGCAGGAGGGTAGTGACTAACAGTCAAAAGTAAACATCTCTCTATGGCTAACTTTGTGTTCTGGCATTTTCAAGCTGCCACTTCATTGGAAACTGTCTAATGACATTGAGTTTTCACTGAGTAAACTATTATTATTTTTTGTCTTTTTGAGACAGGGTCTTGCTGTGCAGTTCAGGCTGGCCTTGAACTGACTTTTGTAGCTCAGGCTGGTCTCGAACTCACACTGATCCTTCTGCCTCAGCCTCCCAAGTGCTGGGATTACAGGTGTGCAGCACCATGTCAGGCTCTATGTCCATTTTTTCTGATACAAACTCATCCATGACAAAAATGGAGAATGATTTCAAATCAGGAAGAAACAAAAGTTTCCAGCTATAATTCTGATAATCTCACTTAGATATTTAGGATACTAAGTCTTAGTAGACAATTAAGATTTATCAAATATAACCTTAAAAGGTCTTAGAACAATATATAGGAAAGAAATGACAAGTTTTTGACTCAGTCTTCACAGAGAAACAAACTAACATACATGAAAAAATGTTTAGGATTCAATTTTGAAATGTAAATAATATTTTAACGATAGAATTTTATAAAAGATTTCAGATA
>PVKN010029305.1:0-13018 GCA_004027915.1 Capromys pilorides
TCATACCCCAGGATGGGCCCCTGATCCTGCTCTAGGGAGGAGCCAATCATATCCTAGGCAGGCCCAGGTCATGCTCCAGGGAGGAACCAATTGTAACACATAATCCTAGTGGATCATGACTCATGTCTCAAATTCTAGTAGTCCCCGCCCCATGATTGCATGAGGCTTTGGGGGGACAACTAGACATAAACCATAACAATAGCTGAAGCTTTAGAAACTATAAAAAGAAGAGAAAAAAACAAACCACATATAAAAGAAAGAACAACAGCCACATAATGTTAATATTTCAGTCTGTGCCACAGGCCGTATGCACAGGGACGACCTCATAAAACTATACGAGTGCTGAAAATGTCCCATCAGCCAGTGCTGCCGGGCACTAACGTGGTCACAGTGCAAAGCCCGCCTCATGCGTTCTTGGCGCCGGGGAGTAAAGAAGCCCACTGCGCTGCTGATGTTCACTACATTCTGTTTCTCTGGGGAAATTATTTACAGAACATACAGAACTGTAGCTCAAATATATCCCAAAGCTCTTGCAACTCATCCACAAAAAAGACAAACAATTCCATTAAAAAGTTCCACAATTTTGAACACACACATTCACCAAGGAATGCACATAAATGTCTAACAAGCCCATAAAAAGGACTTACCATTATTGATGCTACTCACCATACATCACCCATAACTCCAACAAAGCTATAAAACCAAAACATAATTGACTACTTTTGAAAATCACTAGAGCATCAACTCATTATTATAAAATATTGGCCGAAGAAGGAATTAAGCAATTACCCAATCCTTTCTATGTGAGTTGTGCCTTAGGAAAGCCAAATATGTAGTGAGAGAAAGGGTTTAAAGAACCACAGTCATAAAAGAAGAAGGAATAACAGAATTAGAAAACTACTGTTGTGTAATCAATAAAAATAATAGATCTAGCTGAGTATCACGGCACATGCTTGCAATCCCAGCACTCTGGAGGCGGAGAAGGAAGAGCGCCGTGAGTTCAAGGCCAGTCTGAACTACACATAGTGAGATCCTATTTCAATCCACCTAAATAATAATTAAAATAACTTTAAAAATAATGATAGCTATCAACACAGATCATCAATTGCTGCTAAAATCATTTCTAAGAGGTTGATAAGGAAATCGCAGATTAGGGTGCCCACATTTGGTGTCACCAATAAAAATGAACATCTCTCGATGAAAGCCAACAAGACACTATGGGCCAGGCGTGGTGGTACACGCCTGCAACCCCAGCACTTGGCAGGCTGAAGCAGGAGGATCAATTCAAGTTCAAGACCAGCCTGGGCTACAAAAGTGAACTCAAGGCCAGGCTGAACTACGTAGCGAGACCCTGTCTCAAAAATACAAAAAAAAAAAGAAAAAAAGAAAAAGAAACAAGACGTTATGTATGTCCAGTGGGGGGTTAAACAATGCACAGTAGTGCCTGAAATATAAGTTTTGCAAATAAGGAAATATGAATATTGTGAAGCTTTGACTACCACAGGAGACCGACGGATATGTTAAAAGACGCCTTAGGAGTGCAGTTAGCCAAATTCTGAGAAATTCTATAGGTGAGCAAAAAAAAAATCTTAAAAGGAGAAGAAATGGGAATTACTACAGATTAACATACTAATCAAATGCAAGGGCGGACCTTGCTTGGATTTTGACTGAAGCTCTTTCAGAGGCAAGAGAAGTGTTGTTGCTTTATTTAGTTGCAATAATGATATTGTGGTTACGCTTTTTTGTTTAAAGTGGTGTTGCCCACACCTATTGCAGTGTCAGCAAGTGGTTTTTGCTGTTGTTTGTTTCGTTTCTCTGTTCGGAGAGGGGTAGTTATGAGACAGAGTTTCACTAGGCGGTTCAGGCTGCCCTTGAACTCGCTATGTGTACCGAGGGCTGGGATTACAGGCATCCTGCAGCACCCCACCACCCAGCCCCATCCCCTGGAGTTAATAAAGTTTTGGGGGGTTTTTTGGGTTTTTTTTTTTACTTGTTTCCAGGCCTAGACTGGATCTCCATAGGGGGTCTCCGCCCTGCTGCGTATGCGGGCGAGGTGGCAGCCTTCTCTCCGGAATCCGGGCAGGACAAGCGGCAGAGCAGAGGGCAAGGGCGCCGCCCTGCCCCCGCCCTCTCCGTCTCGCTCTCCACACCCCCAGTCCTACTTCCATCCCACCTACTCGGGACGCAGCCGGACCGCCACTGGCCCCGGCGTTTCCAGGGCAGCGTGGGAGGAGTCGGGACAGCGTGCAGAGGGCGGGAGCTCGGGCTCCCCCTATGGGAGGAAGCGCCCCGGACCGCGATCCCCACGCTCCGGCAGGACCCCGCCCCAGGCAAGGCCGGGATCCGCGACGCGAGACTAAACTGCAGGCGCGCCCCGGCGAAGCGGCGGGAGGAAGCAGAGGCGCCCTCCAGGGTCTGAGCGCTGCACGCGAGCTGGAGCCACAAGTGACACGGGAAACCGGAGAGCGATTCCTGCCGCGGCCGCCTGGAGGAAGGAGCAAATTACAGAGGCAGGAGCTGAGGCTAAAAGACCGGTTGCCTCCAGACGAAGGGCTAAAACTCGGGAGCGCGGACGCCCAAAAGGGTACTGCTCCAGGTGAGGCTCGAACTCACAACCTCGGCATCGCTCTGACGTACTGCAGTATAAGTACCGCGCGCTAACCGATTGCGCCACTGGAGCTCCGCTCAGCCGGCCGCGCGAAGGCCCTATCAGGGCTCGCCGAGCCCGCCACGGAGCATGCGCGGCCGCCTGACTCCAAGCCGCTGCGTTCGGTGCGGTGTGGCACGCGTGTCCAAGGGAGCCCGGGCACCGCGAGGGTCCGATCCGGGCGTGCAGGACCAGGCAGCCCGCGGCCTCGGGGCCTCGGAAGTGCGGGGACCGCGCCGGGAGGGAGGGCGGCCGGGAGCCGCCGCGCGTCCTCCGGGAGGCGACCCAGGGGCGGGCGCGGCGCGGGCGCCCGGGGAGCTGGGCTCCGGGACGCAGCTGTCTGCGTCCCCGCGCGGCCGGAGCTCCGAGGGGACCTCGGCCCGGGATGGCGACGACGCCCCCGCCCGCCGGAGCGGGTAGGCTCGGGCGCACCCTGCAGGCCGGCGAACCCGGGCTGGGGGGCGGGGGGGGCGCCTAAACCAGGTGCGTTGGGCCACAAAAGATTTTGTTTTTTCACTAGAAAACAAACTTTCAAGCTTTAAAATCAAGAGATCGCATAAAAATACTCGAATATCCAGTATTTAAACCAGAAAATGTCAGTACTCTATCCAGGACTAGATTATGAATATTCCAGGCCATAAACCCTTATCTTTTCTAGGGGACCCTTTTCTCAGTTAAAAAATAAAAACTTTTAAAAAAAATATATACTTTACTACGCAATTCTATAAAAAATGAATATAATCCAGGGAAATTTATAGTTATAGTCATAACCTTTTGTTTCTGTCTCTGTTGTTTCTCGCTCACTCTGCCTCTGTCTGTCTCTGTCTCCGTCTCCCTATCTCTCTGTCTCTCTCTGTCTCTGCCTCTAAGTCTCTCTGTCTCCCTATCTGTATCTGTTTCTGTCTCTGTCTCTGTCTCTGTCTGTCTGTCTCTCTAAGGAATTAAAATGGGAACATCGGTGTTGGCATAGGACGATCCCTAACACTTTTCCCTGGGAACCTGTACCCTCTCCAACCCTAGTGGCTGCCACTGCCTCAGTCCGGCCTCTTGCCCAGCCTGCCCTCCTTCTGGCTTGTCCCGCCCATCTTGTCCCCTGAACACTTGTCACCTTGCTCAGTGGCCCCTGTACTCTCCCAGCAGAGCAAGGAGACCCATCAGCAGCAGGACCAAGGCGTGTGATGTGGGCATTGGCCCAGCAAGCCACGGAGGCAGAAGTCATTGGTGTGGTCAGCTCTGTGGCGACTTGGCCACAGAAACGGGCTGCGTTGGAGTGACAAATGTCAAGCAGGAGAGTAACTGAGACACAGACTAAAGAAGACCTTGCGATTCCAACAGGAGCACCACCAGCGCCCCCATTGGCAGGAGGCGGCAGCCACGGTTCTGTGGAAGGTGTGGGCCTCCTCGTATGTGTTTTCTTGTTGCTTGCTTTGTGTTTTGTTTGTTTTGTGGTACTGGAGATCAGCCAAGGCCTTCGCACTAAACTGCATGCTGGACCTTTCTGCTTTTTATTTTAAGGCAGTGTCTCAGTACCTCACTGACTTGTCCAGGCTGGGTTCCATAGAGAACCCTTCCCAGTCCTCATGAGGGGCCCAGGAAGTTTGTGTTTTTAATCTCATGGATAAATTACTGGAATCCCATTGAGCTAACATCTGTCTGCCACACCGAGTGCAACCCGTGGTGAGATTAAAGACACTAAGTCACATCTGTCGGGGAGCCAAGGGGTTCTAAATCCAGCTGTGATGATGGCTGTCCAGAGTAAAGGCCTCATATTGAAGAGCAGCAGGTATGGGGGGGTATCAGCCCGCTGTCTTCAGAGACCACCACCAGCACTGGGCTGGACCAAGATGCATTGCTTAAGGCCAACTATGAAGGGATAAGGCAGAGGCCTAGCCCGCTCCACACACAGCAAGTCAAGGGAGTGGGGTCAGGCTCAGCCACAATGTAGACGGTTGCTTGACTTTCAAGGAGAGCTGCTCAGGTGGTCCTCCACAGGGAAAAGTCCTAGCCAGCTCTGTACATGTCAATATATAAAAATAGGGGCCTGGGAGGTAGCTCAGGGGAATAAGCGCTTGCCTGGCAAGCACAAGGTGCTGAGTTCAATTCCTGGTGCTACAAAAAGGAAGGAAGGGTGGGTCAGGCTTAGCCGAATTGGAGATAGTTGTTCTTTTAAGCAGAGGTGCCAGCTGGTCCTCCACAGTTTCCCTCTTTTTTGCTTTGAAGATGCTGGAACAGGTCAGTCATGGCTGTATGGTCTGTAGTCGGCCTATGATTGTGAATCCTCTGTGAGACATTTTAATGAGGATTATAAAAAGAATGAACACACCAATTCCAATATTAAAACCAAAAGTGGTGGCACAGGCCTGTAATCCCAGCCCTAGGAGGTCTGAAAACAGGAGGATTTCCCCAAGTCCAAGCTGTGTAGTGAGACCCTGTGCCAAATACATACAATGTAAGAATAAATAAATATGCAGAAGTGAGCTCTGAGAAATGCAAAGGGATTCCGTTGTGCTGTCATGCCAGCAAACTCATCCCAGTCTCTGATGTGGGTATTAAATGCGACTGTTGTGACATTGACAGCTCCTTCCTCTGAAGAGCAGCTGTGTCTGTAGTAATACTTGGGTGGGTTGCTTCTTGTACGTTCTGATCATTCCCCAAGGATCTAGACTTCTGTTATAGGGTAACAAGGTGATACATAAGCCAGTCATATTATAGTGACACTTTATATAGCTAGTCCTTCCTGGTCCTTAGTGGAGGACCACCTGAGCAGCTCTTCTTGAAAGAAGAGCGACTGTCTCCATTTTGACTGAGCCTGACCCTATTCCCTCGTATTGAAGTGTACAGAGCTGGCTGGGACTTCTCATTAGCCTTTCAATTGGCCTTAAGCAGTGTGTATTGGTCTAGCCGAGGTGCTGGTGGTAATTTTTGAAGATGGCACGTGCGTTTCCCTGATAACAGGATGAAGAACCAATGCTCCACGGTGTCAGCTGGGATCGAGCCTCGAGATAGAGGCTATGACTTCCTGCAGCTTGAAAGATTACACATCAGAGCTGAAGCACCAGACCCCCCAAAATATTAGATACTATCTCAATAGCATAATGCAAATTACTTCCTTTGTATATCTCTGAATATGGCAGAGGTGAATGCAAGCCTCCTACCTAGCCCAGCTCACAGTGCTCACCTTCTTCCCACAGTTCCCTTCAGAGCTCACCTTTCCAAAATTCCCTTTCGCAAACCACTCCCCCTTCTCCAATGAATAAAGCCCGAGTGCAGCCCTGGGTCGCCCTCTTGGTTCCCGAAAGCCGTCTTCATAGCTGGACTTAGGGTCCATTGGCTCCCCAATAAATATATGTCTTAGTGTCTTTGTTATTGCTGTGGGTTACACTGGGAGTGGTAGATTGGAATTAACTTGGTGGAATTCCAATAACAGGTTTTTAGGACTGTAAGTGTAGACTTTTTGGGTCAAGACAAGAACCAGGAAGGGACTCCGACAGTCCTTGTCTTGGTTCAGGAAGTTTTATATTTGTAATCCCATAGATAAATTGTTGGAATTCCACCCAGTTAATTCCCAGTCTACCACTCCTGGTGCAACCCACAGCGAAAATAAAGACACTAAAGCATATTTATAGTTATGGGGAGTGAAGGGGTCCTCAGTCCAGCCATGGTGATGGCCATCCCGAACAGAGGCCTCCACGCAGGGCCAAACACAGGTTTTGTTATCCTGAAGAAGGAGTGGCGTGAGGACAAATGACTGAGAATGGCAGGAAGTAGCTGAATACTGTGAGCTGGCTAGGTAGGAGGCCTGCATGTTCCCCGGCCATGTGCAGAGAGAAGGATCTGCAGAGTAAGGTGCATTACACAGCTGAAGTAGCATCTAATGTTTTGGGGTCTGGTGCTTCAGCTCTCATGTGTAATCTTTCAAGACCCAGGAAGTCATAGCCTCTATCTCGAGGCTCTGTCCCTGCCTGCAGCATGGAGCACTGGCTCTTCCTCTAGTCTCCACCTGGCTCATATTAAAGAGTAGCAGGTGGGGTTTACTGGGGAAATACATCTGCGTCTTCAGAGACCACCAGCACCTCGCTAGGCCAATATGCACTGCTTGTAGCCAATTGAAGGGATAAGGAAAAGACCTAGCCAGCTCTGTACACATCAGTACATGGAAATAGGGTCAGGCTCAGCCAAATGGGAGGTGATTGCTCTTCTTTCTAAGGTGCTTTTGGTTTTCATTTTTATTTATTTTATTTTTTTTGTGCAGGGTCTCACTACGCATCTTGGATTCATAGTGATCTTCCCGATTTCTGCTTCCCTAGTGCTGGGATTACAGGCGTGTGCCACCATGCCCAGATTCCATCAATGGCTCAGTGAGCCCGGGGACAGGACCTCCACGGCATGTGGTACCAGGAATTGAACCTTGGCCCCCGCACTTACCTAAGCAAGGGCTTAGTGTCCTGAGCTATACCACCACCAGCCCTATTGCTCCTCTTTCATGGAGAGTAGCCCCACTGGTCCTCCGCACTTTAAACCTTGTTGCAATTGCAAAATTTAGTGTGATCTCCCGCTGAAAGGATGGAGGTTTTTAAAACTCAGTTTGCAGCTTTAATATTTTGCAGAATTTTTTTAGCTGTCATCAGCAGTTCTTATCCAGTTATCTACAGAGTGAGTCATTAGTACTGACGAGCTAAGGCCGCAGAGCCAGGAGCTTTGCTGGTTATCAAAACAGCTGCGTGGGCTACCAAAAGCACCCCCTATAATTAATCCAAACATCCTGTTGGTCTGATTGCTAAATCTTTTTTTTTTTTTTTTTTTTTTTTGGCTAAATTTTAACATGTGAGCTTGAACTCTTACATTTAAAACAAAACCTTAAAGTTACTGATTGGTTTAAAGTGGTTTTATGGCAAAATTAATCTGTAACAAAAACTTGACATTGAGTGTGAAGAAGGCTCCACCATTTTTTGAGCAAAGCTTACCAAGGTTCCCAGGGACAGGACCAAGAACTAAGGACTGGGACAACATTTATAACAGCAAGCATTTTCTTGTCGGAGCCCCTTCCTGGTTCTCGTCTCGACCCAAGAAGTCTAAGCTTATATTCCTAACAACCCGTTATTGGAATTCCACCAACTTAATTCCAATCTACCACTCCTAGTGCAACCCACGGCGATAACAAAGACACTAAAACATATTTATACAATTAATGGGGAGCCAAGGAGCCCTAGGTCCAATCATGAAAGCGGCTTCTGGAACCAAGAGAGCGACCCAGGGCTGCACGCGGGCTTTATTGATTGGAGAAGGGGGAGGGGCTTGTGAAAGGGAATTGTGGGAAGAAGGTGAGCTGTGAGCTGGGCTAGGTAGGAGGCCTGCATTCACCTCTGCCATATTTAGAGATTTACAAAGGAAGTAATTTGCATTATGCTATTGAGATAGTATCTAATATTTTGGGGGGTCTGGTGCTTCAGCTCTGACGTGTAATCTTTCAAGCTGCAGGAAGTCATAGCCTCTATCTCGAGGCTCGATCCCAGCTGACACCGTGGAGCATTGGTTCTTCGTCCTGTTATCAGGGAAACACACGTGCCATCTTCAAAAATTACCACCAGCACCTCGGCTAGACCAATACACACTGCTTAAGGCCAATTGAAAGGCTAATGAGAAGTCCTACCAGCTCTGTACATTTCAATACGAGGGAATAGGGTCAGGCTCAGTCAAAATGGAGACAGTCGCTTTTTTTTTGAAGGAGAGCTGCTCAGACTGTCCTCCACATTTTCCCTTCCTCTTCTTGACAGGAGGTGGGCAACGACCTGCTGGGTAGCCTCTCAAGCTTGGTCTGGAGGCCTCCTTGGGGGAGAGCTGTGTGCCCCAGGCATTTCGCGATCTCCTTAGCCATGGCTGAGCCCACGGGTAGGGGATGGGAGTTAGCTGCTTCTTCTTCGGCTTCTCGAAGGTGTCTCTATGATCCCTGAGATCAAGTTTAGTTCCCATGAGGATAATGGGAGTGTCGGCTCAGTGATGTCGCAGTTCCAGGTACCACTTTGCAGAGGCGTTTTCAAGTGATGCCAGACCCACAAGGGGAAAGCAAATTAAGTACACATCTGTTTGCACGTGGGAGAGGGGATGCAATCTGTCATCATCTTCTCATCCAGCCGCATCCCATCAGCCGAGATTCGCTGGTTTTCCATCACCCATGACATTGGCAGAACAATTGTCGTAGACAGCGGGGATCTATGCATTGGTTGTACAACTGGTCAGTAGGCGCGTTCTACCCCGCCACACACCTCATGGCCTGCATCTCAGCCACTCACTGAGGGGAAAGCAGTGACTGGGCAGGGCGCAGGGTGCCGAGGCCACTGGCCACGCCACCCTGCCCTCCATGGACTAGAAACCAAAGGCAGGTTGTGGCCACCACCCAAATCTGGAGAAGATTCCAGAGAAACAGGAAACGGCCCCTCCGCTCACATCCAGCCTCCCTTGCTAAATCTTTTAATTAAAGCGTCTAGCAAGAAAGAAGTAGTGAATGATACCCCGGCCCCTTTAGATTGGCTAGAAACCAAACTCCAGGTGTCACGCTCGTGATTATGGGGAGCCTGTCCTGGTCCTTGTCTCAGTCCGGGAAGCTTACGTTTGTAATCTTATGGATAAGTTACTGGAATCTCAAGTTAATTCCAATCTACCACTTCCAGTGCATCCCACAGCAAGAATAAAGAAATGAAAGCTTATTTGTACTTATGGGGAGCCAAGGGGTCCTAACTCCAGCCACGATGGTGCCTATCTGGAACAAGAGCCGCAACCCACGGCCAAACCCGGATTTTAGTCACTCAAGAAGGGCGTGGCCTGAGGATGAGCACCTGTGAGGATGGCGGGACCGAGGTGAGTGCGGCGAGCTGGCCTGGGTAGGAGGCTGCGTTCACCTCTGCAGGGCGCAGAGAGAAGGATTGCAGAGGGTAATGTGCACGGCACAGCTGAGGTGGCATCGAATGCCCTGGGGTCAGTGCTCAAGCTCTGGTGTGTAATCTTTCAAGCCCCAGGAAGTCACAGCTTCTAGAGTGTCCTCTCAGCTTGTTAGTCTTTTTTTATTGCTGGGACAAACACCTGATACCGAAAATAAAGGAAGGAAAGGTTTATTTAGCTCACAGTCAGTGGAAGTTTTAGTCTACATTCAACGGGCTCCAAGGCAGACTGGCACATGGCAGAGGGCAGCGGTTCATGGTAGCAGAAAACAACAGAACAGCAGAAGCCCGTGGGAGGAGTGGCAGCAGCCGTGGCTGTGGAGAGCGAGGGTATCTTCCCTCACGTTGCGTTTAGGCTCTCTGCCCCAGACCTGGCGCAGCACTCACACCCATGGTACCAGCACTGGATTGTGAGTTAAACCCAAAGTCTAGAAGTCCGACCCGTGACTGCATGAGGCTTTGGGGGTCACAACTAGACACAAACTGTTAGGTACGAACCCACACAATCAACCCAGACCAGGCATTCTGACGTGAGTAGAAGATTTATTGAGGGCATCGAGCAGGCTGGCTATGTAGCGGACAGAGTGTCTTAGTTATTCTCTAGTTGCTGGGACAAATACCCGACACTCAAAATGAGGGAAGGAAAGGCTTATTTAGCTCACAGTTACTGGAGGCTCAGTCCATATTTAGCTGACTCCAAGGCAGAGTGGCACATGGCAGAGGGCAGCCTTCCATGGCGGCAGCTAAGAGCAAGAGTGCAGGGAGAGGTAGCAGCAGCTTAAGCAGCTCACTTCTTTTCCTTTACATTGAAATGCAAGTCACCTGGCCCAGGAGAGGTGCAGCACCCACACCCACAATAATCAAATTCCAGAAGCCGCCAAATGACTGCATGAGCCTTTGGGGGGACACCTATACATAAACCATAACATTCCACCCCTGGACCCCCAAAGACTCATGCACATCCCTTTATGCAAAAGACGTTCTAGTCCATCTCTAAGAGCGTTGTAAGGAAAAGACTTTCAGGTGAAAGAACCTGGCTGCCAATAGGTGGCAAGCATCAGGAGCCGTCGCTGCAGGCTTTCCCAGGACAGCGAATGGTGTACTGTCACACCGAGCGGTTGATGTGTTGTGTAGGTGGGTTGGATTTTGGCTGAGGAGCAACACCGATGGTTGTAATGTCGCTCAATTTTTTTGTGGAAATTTGAGCATATCCTTGGACCCTATTTATTGATTGACTGATTGATTATATTTTAGTACAGGGTCCAGAGGATCTCACTACACAGATCGGACTCGCAGTGATCCTCCTGTTTTCAGCCTCCCAAGCACTGGACTACAGGCACGCACCACCACACCCAGTCTCAGTGGCTGTCTCAGGGCGCCCCCAGGGCGGGGCTGGCACGGCATCAAACCCCAGTCCCTGTGCCTGAGCAGGTGCCTTAGTTCGCTGAGCTATTTGGCTGGCCCTTTGCTTGGCCCCAGTTTAAAAGTGATTCCAAACACCTGTTTGGAGGTCATGCCAAGCAGGATTTAGACAAGTTAAAATATATGCAGTGAAGTTTTGACCCCATGTTTCCTCCCTTTCTTTTGTTTAGCTAATTGATATTTTAGTTTAAGACAAGTGTGTTTGGGCTGGTGAGATAGCTCAATGATCTAAGGCACCTGCCTAGGCAAGCTTAGGCAACTGCAGAGATCGCAGTTCGGCATCACATGCTGCGTCAGCCCCACCCCCAGGAGGGCAGGCTGAGAGAGAGAGGGAAGGAGGGAGGGAGAGAGAAACACAAGTGTGTTTGATCATTGTTTGACCTTGGGAATCATAGGGGATCCCTGTCACATATTTCAGTCATCAGGAAAACTTTGAAAATGTTTACTAATATAAGCAGAGCCAATATCAGATTTTATTGTTTGTGACGCTCCTAAGTTAGCAAAGGCTGACAGACGGTGTTGTATGACATGTTGACTTCATGGTTTGTTTATGTGGATGACAGGGTAGCAGGGATCCTAGGTGAGCAGGTGTCTACAGAAGCGTGAACAGATTTAGGTTGGCTAAAGAAGGACACGTGGGTGATATTTATTTGCCATAACTGTTTTGTTTCAAGACCTCAGGGGTTGTGACTGTGTTGAGGACAAGGCCTAGGAAGTAGCTGACAGATAGGACATGAAATCATGATTTGTCCAGTTTGTGCTGATAATTTTAATTTTTTTTTTCAGAGACAGATTTTTGAGGAACAAATTTATGGTATGGTCACACTGTATCAAAAATGGAAACCAGTCAGGCATGGTTACCTGTAATCCTAGCAGTTGGAGGCTGAGGCAAGAGGATCAGTGTGAGTTCGAGACCAGCCTGGGCTACAAAAGTGAGTTCAAGGCCAGCCTGAGCTGTATAGTGAGACCCTGTCTCAAAAAGACAAAAAAAAAAAAGAAACCAGACTTATAATAGTACCTGTATTATAATTATCTAATGATAACAACTGCAAGATTAGAATGGGATCTAATACAATCAGAAAAGAATGAAGAAGTTAAATATAGCTCTTAGCAATTCTATCTTTTTGAGACAGGGTCTCACTACTCAATTCAGACTGCCCTTGAGGTCACTTTATAGTCCAGGTTGGCCTTGAACTGTCAACAATCCTCCTGCCTCAGCCTCCAGGGTGCTAGGATTACAGGCATGCGCCACCATGCCCGGCTGCTCTTAGCAATTTTAAAAATAGTTGCAATAAAGTAAGATTGAGATTACCCAATTGCATTTCTTTTGTTTTGTTCTGTTTTGTTTTGTTTTACCAGTATTGATGAAATCCCTAACTGTTTTGTGGAGAATCAATGACCTTTATTATAAATCCAACTTTTGATCTATTTTGTTTAATTAAAGGCATAATTGTAAGAGTAAAGCCCTATAAGTTTTTTTTAATTTTTATTTTTTGAAGAGAGTATAAAATAGTATTAAAACAGAAAGATTACAGACAATGCATAATTTTACTAAACAAAATATGAAGAGCTTGGCGTGGTGGCGCACGCCTCTAATCCCAGCACTTGGGAGGCTGAGGCAGGAGAATCCATGTGAGTTCGAGATCAGCTTGGGCTACAAAAGTGAGCTCAAGACCAGCCTGAACTGCATAGCGAGACCCTGTCTCAAAAAGACAAAATAATAATAATAATAATAATAATAATAGAAGAAGAAGAAGAAGAAGAAGAAGAAGAAGAAGAAGAAGTTGTTCACGTATTTATTGTATTGCATAGTGTTGTCTTCAGATTAGTTGTTCATATTACCAGATATATGCATGTAGAATTAGAAGAACAAAAAAAGAAAGAAATACGTAAGAAATTAAGAGGAAAAGGTTTTAAAAATTGAAAGAAGGAGACCTTAAGCCCCATCTGCTTCTTCAACCCTGTGAATTTTTATCTAAACCTTTTGCTTTGTTGATGCCCCATGTTAGCCATC
>PVKN010029306.1:0-13026 GCA_004027915.1 Capromys pilorides
GACTTCCGTGTCGCTGTGCTGCTGAGGTCCACTGCGTCCTCTCATCGGCCCAAGTACCTGCGTCCCACTTTTATAACTGCAGCCCTTGCGTAGGTGCTCTCCGTTTTGCATACCCCACCCTCGTGATCTTAACACAGATTGCAGAGTTAAGCTACGAGCTCGACGAATGCCGTCCCTGTGCCTAAAATCCTGCTTTTGTATTGCTTCCCCAGGACGCAGCCCAGGCCCAGGTGCTGTGCAGGGGTGTCCTGCACCACCTCCCGCTGTCCCCTCCCCAGCTGCAGCTTGGCTGTCCCCTCCTCCCCCCACCGTTTACCACACAAACTCTAGGTCCCAGCCAGACTTGGGAGCTTACACTTGACGGTTTGCCTTTTCTGAAATGCTCTTCTCCACCGAGTATGTGACCTGGGCCCAGCTGCTCCGCCTCGTGCTGGTGGGCCGCCCTCGGTGAGACTGCCTCGGCCCCTCTGTGGCACTCTTGGTTGCCCTCTCAAGCTCCTGACCCTCCTCTGTGCTTCTCTCTACTTGGCATACTGTGCCATGTTCTTATTGGAATCTGCTGTGTACTCTCTCCTCCACATGAAAGTCTCACTGGAGCTCTATTTGTTGTGGTGTTCCCAGCAGCTGTGACCACTCTCATGTTTACTGAGCTCTCTCTCACCTTGCATTTGTGGCGCTGTGTATTTACTTGGGCCCTTAAAATCAGCTGCTGCTGTCCAGCGTGTGCAGTATGTTCCTGGAAGAGCTGAGTGCAGTGTTCATGATGAAGTCAAGACCCGAGTGTCAGTGAATCGGCCGAGGCGTTGGCTGGCGGCGGCACTTGAACGTGCACATGTTGAGACTTAGCTTGTGTTGTGCAGTGGAGCCCTACAGGCAAACCCTGTGCGGTGAGTCCGGAAAAGGAGGAGGAGTCAGGTGAGTGGCTGGGAAGAAAGACCGACCTCAGGCAGAAGACCTTGAAGTCTGCTTTTAACAGGATTTCTCATAGGTGTGAGCACTGTCCTCAGGAACACTTCCGTGAAGTCTCGCTGCTGAGCGTTGGTTAGAAACACAAGTGCCCTTGCCCTGTGGTGTGCTTCGACTATTTACTCTGCAAATATTTAAGGTGTGTCTGTCGTGCAAGTGGCATGCAGGCTTTTCCCACTGGGTTTTTGGAGTACATAATGAAAAAGTTATGCAATTAAATTTGTGCAACTAAGACTGCTAGGCCTGAAAAGAATTCTTTTTTTCTAGAAAAACCTCAATTACATATTTATTTATATTTCGGCTGGCTTAGCCTGCCCTGCCTGGGGGTGGGGCTGGCGTAACATGTGGTGCTGGGGATCGAACCGCGGTCCCTTCGGCTGCTTAAGCTTGCCGTTTCTTATTTGGCTTTTATCACATCCTTATTATGTGCTTTTTCTGGTACTACCATACTGGTTTTGCAAATAGATTATTTCCCAAAGTATTTAAGCTCCTATATTACACTCACCTTTTGTTACCTTTATCAAAAATAATCTTTTTCAAATTAATATCTAAAGTTTAAAAAGTCAGATAATTTCAAGCTTATGAATATATAATTACACACACACGTGTGTGTGCATGCATCTGGCCCCCAGTTGCTCCACCCTCCCCACTTCCAGTTTCCTTCCCGCGTCGTGTTCCGCTCCTTCACTGTCTGTTGCTGTTAAGCCCCCTATGCGTGGATGACTTGCTTCTCTGGGTCTTGCCTCTTCAGTTTTATATACTGTGTTAAATTTGTGCTATAAAAGATGTGCATTTAAATTTCTCTTATTATTCACCTCAGTATAGTTGGATAACAGTCAACATTCTATGCTTATATGATTTGAACTACCCAAACGTTACTTACATCTGAGTCATAGAAAGTATTATGGCTATAATTTCTTTGTCAGATAAATTTTCCATTGCTTTTTATGTCTTCTCAGTGAAAGGAAATAGAGAACATATTTTTGTTTTATCAAAACTTGTTCCTGGCTTTTTTACACACATAGACGGGAAGTCAGAATACAAATGAATAGCTTGGTGATTTAGCAGAGTGAATACGTGGCTAACACACAGGTCAAGAAACACTGAACTTGTAAGTTTTTCTTCAAACTGTTGGTTACTTTAGTTTCTCATTCGCTTAATTTTGTATATATGCATCACTAAATCACTCTTTTATGTATTTTGTACACTGTCTCTCTACACAGATCGGACTTGTAGTGATCTTCTTGTTTTCAGCCTCCCGAGCGCTGGGATTACAGGCATGCACCACCACGCCCAGTTTTATTTGCTGTCTCAGTGTGCCCTGGGGATGGCATGTGGTGCTGGGAATCGAACCCAGGTCCCTGCGCCTACCTAAGCAGTCACTAAAACCAAACAAAATAGCCTCTTGATAAATTTAAATATAGTTGATATTTTTAAATTATTTTCATCTTCGTCGTCGTCTTCTCCTTCTCCTTCTTCTCCTTCTCCTTCTTCTTCGAGGCAAGTTCTCTGCTCTTTAGTTCTGGTTGGCCTTGAGCTTACTTTGTAACCAGGCTGGTCTAGAGCTCAGAAGGATCCTCCTGCCTCAGCCTCCCACATGCTGGGATTATAGGCGTGCACCATTGTGCTAGGCTTTTGTTATGTTTTATTATTATTATTATTATTATTATTATTACTTTTGATAAGAAATAACAGTGAGACAGTTTCAAAACACGTTAGTAGTACAGCCACAATACTTAATACAATGCATGTCTTCGTAGTAGTTATTCAAAGTACAGGATGCAGATATGATAATTTTTTCTAATCACTATTGGTACAAATACTTTCTCTCATTGAACTAAGAGAAAGTAGTTGTATGCATAGTCCAGTATTCCATAATCATAGTGGGTTATCAGCAGAACTGTTGTTGTTGGAAGCTGTTGATTTAGGCCTTTTACAGCTCAGCATACTAATCTAGTTTTACTTTTTATATCTCATTGGTTAGGGGCACATTAAAGCAAGACCTATATAACAGAACATGTAACTTTGTCTCTCCCACGGTCAGTCAGATCTCCTCAGGATTTACCTTGAAAGCACGTGCAGTGCTTTGTGGAATGCATCTTTGCTGGAACCCGCTGTGGCCTGTACTTCATCATAGCTCTTGGTGATAACTGGTTTCTCATCCTCTTTGGCTGGTGCCCTTTCTGTAGGAATGTACTGCAGCTTCTTTTTGAAGTGTTCATATTCTAACCTGCATTTCTGATACGTTTTTATTTTTTGCTTATGCCTCACTAATATATTTCGGGGATGTAACTCTCACTTGGAAAGTGTATTCTTGTAAACATTGGAGTGCGTTGCTGTGTTGCTGTCCCCCATTCTCTTTCCTCTTAACTCTGCGCTATGCTCCCTGGTGTCTTATAGGTGTCCGTGTCCCCTTCTCACGAACTCCTGGCCTTTCCTGTGCACTCCTGGTGTTCTGAAGTTTCACAGTGATGTGACCTGGGTAACTTTCTATTTATTTTTTTTCTTAATATTTACTGGGGAGCTGGTGAGATGGCTCAGCGGTCTAAAGCACGTGCGTCAGGAAGTTCAGGCCACCACAGGGACCGCAGCTCTATCCCAGGCACCACATGCTGTGCCACCCCCTACCCCCCAGGGAAGGCTGAGCAGGCCATAGCACAAACAAATATGTAATGTGGTTTAAGAAAATAAAATAAACTTTAAAAAAATATATATTTACTGGGTGTTTTTAGTCTGCAAACTCATATATTTTAAGTTTTTATAGTTTAGTTTTAATTCCTCTTCTTCACTTGGTCTATGAGTGTGTTCCCTTTCCATGCCTGTCACCTGAACGTTTCCCGTCTTTAAAGTTCAATGAAATCGGGTGAACATTTATCCTTTTTTTTTTTTTACTTAAGGTTATATCCAAGGAAATATTTCTGCATCTGTGCATCTTGATTAAGCAATAGTTGGTTATCTTTGTAGTATTCACATAATTCAGAATGTCACTGAGATATAGAAACAGACCTAACGCGGGCATTCAGGTGTACCCACTTGCTGAATTTACATAGCATTGTCTAAGATTTTTAGAGTCATAACTGTATACACAATTATTTCTAGTTTCATTGATCTTATGTCGTCAACTAAATTAGAATGTTAGGCAAAGTGAACCATTCAAGCATATTAAAATTTAAAAATGGAAAGAGACATAAACATGAAGTTTATATTTGTGAAATTATTGAATTCCTTAGGGGAAATTGGTGAGATCTGTATTTTCTGCAGTCTTTCCTGTACTTTAAATTTTTTGTAATAGTAAGATAATTTTTATTATGACTCATACTTTTTAAGCTTTCAGTTACTGAATTCAGGTACCTTGCACATACATTATTATATCAAACTTAAAGTGGATAGCCTTAAAGCAGCATATTCTAGGTACTGCACAGCCAACTTTCAAGTCTACCTGTAAAATATCTGAATGAATCACTATTAGTTGTATTTCAGATGGGGTATGTGTTACATCCTAATAAAGCTGCATTTATAAGATAGAAAGTATCTGACCTGCTTTGCTGTAGATTGCATTTAGGTGACACTGACTTAAACATTATATTGATTTAGCATTTGGAAAATTTTGCTAAATTTTGTAACTTAAGTACTTTCAGTATACTAATGGAGACATTCAAAAGGGGGCTGAATATTTTGATAATTCAGGTTAGTCATTGTGCAACAAGATTATTTTCTAGTTTCTTCAAACTAGTTTTAGAAGATTCTGGCAAATAGCAATAGAAATTAATTAAAACTGAACGAAATTAGCTCAGCTTTAAAGATTATACATATGTGTGTATTTTACTCATAACCTTGTTTCCTGATATTCCCAAAATGATAAATCACATTTTAAACGATTAAAAAAATTATTTCTTCTAAAATCTTGCCCACTTTTTTTCAGGGATACGTGTGACCGGGACAGCCACCTGTGGTCCTGTCCAAGTCTGAGCAAAATAGGTGAATTTGACTATTTATTGAGCCACAACATCACCAGATTTTTTGACGAATGTCTCACATTAAGAAGTAGAAAAAGATAGTTTATTTACCTTTCTGTCTTGTTCCTTTTGTTGTTTTTCCACTGCGTGTTGGAGTCCTGCCTCGGAGAGAAAATTTGAGTATCATCTACCGTAATGTTTGATCAAATTATGTAAATCTCTGTTTTGTAGGTCACAGGCTAATTTCTGTATGGTTCTCATGTAGTTAATTAAAAGCCAAAGAAGTTGGAGATAGAGCAGTACTTTTGCTGTTAATATCGAATGAGAAGAACAAATTGCTCGCTTCACGCCCAGAGAATCTGGTTCTGCCAGTTAAACACCTATTCTTTAGATTAAAGGAAGCTTTTCATTGGCGCTGAGTTGGCAACAGGAAGTCCTGGTAGGCTGCCCACAGAGGTGTTTGCACAGAGAAATGTAAATCCAGCCCTGCAGTACCTGTGAAGTAATTCTCAAAAACCCTTGTATTTCAGTAAACGTTACTTTCTTTTGATGTCAAAACCTTGCAAAAATGCAGAGCAGGAGTAAACTGTAGTAGAGAGAGAGAAGCGTGGTGGCTGCCTTTCGCTCTGTCCACTTCAGGACGACGTGAGTGCTGGCCTGTTTTAAGAAGTCCCACAAGGACCTAGCTCTTGAAAATCAGAATTGCAGAAGTAGAACAGCCAGAAAACAGCTCCTGTGTATAACCTTGCACCCTACTTTTCTTTTTAATATACTGCTGTGTTTTACTTTGAGGTAAGTTTCTTACATAGTTTTTACTGAAGTGGTCCACCTTTTCAGTAATATGTGTGACTAGAGCAGCCACCGGTGGCCTTACGCTGTTTGCTGTGCCACTGTAATTCAGTATTAATTTTTCCAGAACAAAGTATTTGTAAGAAAGTTGTGTGTGAAAATTGCTCTCGTGCCGCTATGATTCTAAACTCATCTTGTCTCATTGTCGGAGGCAGGAGCAGGAGCGTTGTTACAATGCTAGCAAAATAACCTTTCAAATTATTCTTTGCCTCCCAAGCTACACTTCCCGGAATCTGTTCCCCAAAGAGAAGTGATTCCATGGCACTCTTAAGTAAAAACAAAACACTAGAAACACAAAAGTCTTTCAGTGTAGAAGTGGCTTGCAAAACGACCAAACAGCCATCCAGGAGAAGGTTTTGCAATTGTGCACCGCAACGAAGACTTATTTGTCCCGTTTCAGAATGTATTCTTCCATTAAAAAGCGCATGCTGCAAAAGGAATTTATGTAGCATAGTAGCAGTTCTGTGCGGAGCCAGGTAACAGCGAGGTCCGACGTGTCCCGGTGGAATCTGTAGCGTCCACGTCGGGGTTTCCCTCATGTGCAAGTTCTGCTTCTCCACACACTTCCTCAAAATACTATCTTCCCCACATAGTTGTTAATGTTCTCTAAAACTAATATTTTCTAAAAATATGGAGGTGATGTAAAGACTAATAAAATAATTACCTACAGATGAAAAGGAATAAAGAGAGAGGGTGGGTAGGGGTGCGCATTGCCTCTTTCCCGTTCTACCTGGTTTCCGTAGTTTTGAATTTGGAACCACGTAACTGTTTTAAAACTTCAGTCTTAACAATACAAGCTTTATAAAAGCAAATGCACCCTGAGACGGACGAACATAGCCCTGTGTGTAGGTGGAGGCCTCACTCACTTATTGTATGTGTTTTCCTGGGGATTGAACCTAGGGTCCTGCGTATGCCGAGCAGGCACCCTACCACTGCAGCTACCACCCCAGCCCCTCAGGTAATTTTAAATCTCCGTATTTGGTACATCACAATGAGATATATCCTTGAAAAGTAATCACATCTCTTACCTGCATTTAATAAGCCATATTTTAGTAATGACACTGATATCATTTAGTTGAAACATGTTTAAAACAGGATAGAGTGATTGGTTAATGTCAGTGTTATTAAAATAGCTTTCATAAGGAGAGCTACAAATGCAATCCAAGAAGGTAAATAAGAACTTGTTGATATTTGACTTGACATAGGCGAAATCAGCATGAACACATGAATTAGTTTTTCCTTTTCTTAGAAAAGAAATGAATAAAGAAACCTTTCCCTAGCCGTGTACTTCGAAAGGCTGGGGAGTAATGATAAGCCATAGCTGTGAATGTCACTAGTGTCCCCGGGGTCTCTCAGAAAATACCAGGTCCCCCTGGAAACACCAGACGCTCATAGGAGAGCAGGCAACTGGAGGCCTGAAACACTGCTTCACAGTAGAAAGCAAAGACGTGTTCAGCAGTTCCTGGAGTTGTGCAGTGAAGGAGCCCAGAGCGCCCCTGCCAAGGCCCGTGAGCCCAGACGCGGCTGCGGGAATAGTCGCCGCGGTACTCGGGGCTGCGTCAGGTAGATGTGAGCAGACCAGCTTGTGGTGGTGTCTCCACAAAGGAAGACGTCTAAAGAACGATAAAGCAGCTTCTATCGATTGGGGTCCAGCTTGAACACCAGTTAATTATTGTGAAAATTAGAGAATGAAGCCACAGGATCAAATGTTTATCTTAACTGTGACTTGCTTTTAACTAAGTTACCAAGTAATGGTTGGAAGTTAACTTTTTTTTACAGAAAACTGCTATTGAATGCAGAAGAAATATGGAACAGGTTTTTATTTTGTAAAGTTCTAAAATAACCGGATTAATCAAACTTCATCAATTACTGCTAAAATCAATGTGAAAGATTAAGGTTTTCATTTTGAGTGGACTGTATTGATTCAAATCCATAATTTTTATATCATTAAAATATGATCTATAAAAGTGGTGGTTGAAACCTTCTAATTACCAGCAACCTTATTAACTGTGTTGCCAAGTTATTTCAGCCTGCAATAATCTAGCCTTCATGTATAATATCACCTATAGGAGCTACGGGACATGTACATTTATGATACTATAAAGAAGCTATTAGCCAGTGTCATGGTTTTTGTCTAGCCATCCCCCCACAGCCTCGTGCGGTCGGGGGGCTGCTTCTGGAGCCTGCCGTTGATGCTTGGTCCAGTGCAGGCACTATGGCTGTGAGTGCCCCGGGCAGACACTCTGTGTTGCATGTGAGGAGGGGAGCAAGGCCGGCTGGCTGCTGAGCTGCTGCCACTCCCTGCGCTCGCTGGCGCGTTGCCTTTGCCATGAGCGGCTGCCCTCTGCCACGTGCCTCTCTGCCTTGGAGCTGGCTGGGTATGGACTGAAACCTCCGGTGACCGTGAGCTCAATACACCTTTCCTTCCTTCACTTTGGGTACTGAGTATTTTGTCCCAGCAACAAGAGAAGAGTAACTGAGACAGCCAAATCCTAGATGTGGGGAATTCTACCAGAAAGCGATTTTTTTTTTTTTTTTTTACAGTAAATGCTATGGGAGAAGAGATACTGTTGGAGTTGGGAGAGGTAGGTGTTACAGACTTTAAAAGACTTAGGAGTGAGAAATTGCAATGTGCATTTGGTTTGGATCTGATTATGAATGCAATACTTCTACAGTGATATTAAGGAATATTAAGTACATTAAATAATAGTAAAGGCTTTTTATTACTTTTATTATGTGTGATAATGTGGGCATGTTTTATGATTGTTAAAATTTTTGGTGAAGGAATGCAGCCAAAGGTATTCGAATAGATCAGCAGGGATTGCACGGTATTGATGATATTTAAAGACGTGGCAGTGGTTCATTAGATTCACCTTTGTGTATATTTATTGGAAACTAGATTTTTGCCCAAAACAACAGGTGCTGGCCATGGACAGTGTCAAGAGGATTGGTTCCGGGACACTTCATAAATACCAACACAAAGCTGTTCAAGTTCTTCATGTAAAATAGGATTTTTATAGAACGTGTGTGCATTGGTGTACTTTACATTACCTTAGTGCAATCTGCTATGTAGATAGTTGTTACGCAGATTTGTATTAGTCAAGGAATAATGACAACTAGGAAATACGGTCAGTACAGTGTTCGAGGTGTTTTGTTTTGTTTTTACCCAAACACTTGCTATCTGAAGTTGGCTAAATTTTTGGATGCAGAATCCACTGTGTAGTCAACTGTTACTTTATTAAATTATTTTATTAAACATTTGATCTCTGCTATCAAACTGGCACTTAGTAGTATATCATGCTAATCGCTATCATCTGGAAGGTATCTGGTTTTTGTTTGACTCCCTAGTTTGCATCTAAATGCGTGTGTGTGTGTGAACTGCACATGGATTGTGTGTGCTTAATGTGCAGCTCTAGGCCTGGTGAACTAGAAGTAGTATGAGAACGTGGTACACTGTATGTTTATATGGACACAGTCACACATTAGAACTGTAGGGGAGCCCAAATACAGAGTGAATAATTGACACTTAAAATGATAGGGTATGTATTTGAATAAGATAATTATAGAAAATGACATTTATATTATGATATAATTTATTTTTCTTTTTTTTAAATTTTGAGATGGTTTCACTATGCAGTTCAGGCTATTCTTGAGCTCAGTTTGTAGCCTAGGCTGGTCTTGAACTTGCAGTGATCCTCCTGCCTCAGCCTCCCGAGTGCTAGGATTGCAGGCGTGCGCCACCAGGCCTGGCTCCATGGTATAATGTACTTTAAGGGCATAATATATGCTTGTGGGCCACAGAAAACAGGCCATTTCCCCCCTTGTTTGTTTCTTCTTTGGGGGTCATTGGGCTATTTTTTATGCTTTCTTGACACTTGGTTTTGCTTTTCTAGGCCAGTTCTTATGAACTTTATTTTATCAATAATCAATAAACAGTAATGAGATAATACCATAATGCTTTCTAAATCTACTTCTGTCATCCGATTTAAACTGTTGCATAGAGGAACATGGTGAAAACCAGTAGGAAACATCTTTTGCAGGTGGGAAGGGACCAGGAGATGGAGAGGGGAAAGTTAGGCAAGAGAGGAAATAAAAGAAGACAGGCTCGTCACAGAGCCAAGTGGAGCGCTTTCTGTTGCTTTTGGATGTGGTGCTGAGGATTGAACGTAGGGCCTGAGGTGCTGGGCAGGGCACATGCCCTTGTCCTCTGAGCGGTGGCTCCAGCCCCATCTGCGACCGGTGAAACCTTTCATTAAAAAGTATCTTTAAGATGTCTGCTGCTTAGTGTAACAAAACCACTTCGTTTTTTGTTTTTATTTTAGGTTGGCAAATAAACAGGACAAAGAAGGGGCTTTAGGAGAAGCCGACGTGATCGAATGTCTGTCTCTAGAAAAACTGGTCAATGAGCACAAGTGCCTGTGTCAGATCGTAAGCACCGCTTTCTTTCCTGCTTTCTATAAATATGTTTAGTTTTCATACAGGTGAGAAGCAGTTAAGGAATAATCGCTTTACATAGGAAACCATGCTGTGACTATTTGTTTGATATTAGTTCTATTTAATGTGTTTTCTGTTTAATTGTTACTGATTTCAGAGTTTTGACATTACTTTTTGTAAAGTGCATATATCAGAGTGCTATGCTGTAAGTTTTTTTAAATGATAAAAAGTATAAATATAAGATACTCAGAAATTCGTAGTGAATTTTGAAAATTATATCAATGGAGTTGTCACACAGTCTTGAGAAAGACGTATAGATTTAATTATTCTATTTTTGTAAAATTATGACTAGGTTGTGAATTTTGTGGAGTTCTGCTGGTATAAATTCCTAGGGCTGGCAAGATAGCTCAGCAGACTAAGTGCCTACTTAGGCTAGCGTAGGGCCTGGGATTCGATCCCTTGCACCACATGCCATGCTGGCCCCACCCCCCAGGCATGGTGAGCCGGCCACGAAGCCCAGGTGTGGTGTCGCACGCGTGTAATCCCAGTGCTGGGGAGGCCGAAAACAGGAGGATCCCTACGTGTCTGAGTTGTGTAGTGAGACTCTGTACCATGGATATAACGAAATTAAAGCTTACTAATATTCTTAACAAATAGATGCATTTTTCTCATAGCCATACTATTTTGCCCTCCAATAAATGGTTTAAAATTCTAACTCATGGCTGTCCACTCCCTACATCATAGTGAGTCTCGTAGCTTATAGATTCTATGTGTGAAATTGTTCAGTTTCCAATAGTAGCGAGATGCGCTCTGTAACTTTAGAAGCACGTGTTTCATATAAACATTTAAAATGGCTTACTTTTGATTTGCCAGTAATGAGACCTACTGGCTTCTGAGTGCAGATTTGTGTGGAGATCTTAGTTTTAACGACTGTGAACCCAACAAACGTCTGTTTTAGGAACCTTGTTCGGCGGTCCTGGGGTACGGAAAGAAACTGGACAAGTCTATTAAAAAGGGCCTCTACTGGCTGCTGCACATCATTGCAAGAGACTTCGATGTCCTGAACGAGAGGATCCAGAAGGACACGACCGAGCAGCGCGCCCTGGAGGAGCAGGAGAAGCGGGAAAGAGCGGAGCGGGTGCGGAGGTCGAGAGAAGAGAGGTGGGTGCTGGTTGGTCCTGCGCCCCGGGGCGGGGGTGCACCCTGCTGCTGTCGCTTGCCCAGGCTGCCCGTTCTTCTCAGCTGTACAGAGGAGGGCACCCAATAGGCTGCCCACATCGTGGCTCTGGACTGTGCCAGCCTGAGCGGCAGATTCGCCTTCCTGGTGTGCCGAGTGTGTTCCCCGGGCAGGCATCGCTTCCCAGGGTTTCGAAATCTGACCCCGTATATTCTAGGAGTGTTTTCAGGGTCGCGCTTCTCAATGTGCCCAGGGGCTGTGGCCTTTGGGAAGCCCGTGGGGCTGTCTGGAAGCATGTTTAGTTGTCCAGCTGGGAGGAGGGGAAGCCAGCAGGGATCCCCAGGCTGCAGAGGCCAGAGGCCAGGGCGCTGCCAGGCCCTCCGCTGTGTGCAGGACCGTCTCCCCAGCAGGGAATTCTAGGGCTCAGAGCCGCAGAAGCAGGGACCCTGCGAAGCCTGCCTTGGACTTAGCGAGAAGAAGGTGAGGGCTTAAAGGCTGACTAACCAAGAAAAATCTGATCTTCAGTAGTCTGTCAGAAAGTAGACAAAATTATACCACTTCAGTGATTAGAATATATTTTTTAAGTTATTATTCTTTTTTACACTTATGCATGTGGTACAGGTCGCACCACCAGCTTGGATTCGTAGTGATCCTCTGATTTTCAGCCTCCCCAGTGCTGGGATGCCAGGCTTGCACCACCACGACCGGTCTCGGTGGCCTGCTCAGCGTGCCCGGGGCGGCATCTGGTGCTGGGGATCACGCCCGGGTCACTGCGCTTGGCTAAGCAGGTGCTTAGTCAGCAGAACTATCTCACCAGCCCTTCTGAAGTTAGCATCAAAATTTAGAATCATTTGTAATTCTTATATTACAAGAAAGTTTTATGATTTAAGTTTAAGTTGAATTTAATGTGGAAGAGGGAGGAAAAATGAGGAAGATTTCTGAGTGCCTGTGGGCTCCGGAGTGGCCTTCCATCAGCCTGGGCAGTGCGGGCTGTTCATGTCAGGTAGTGTAGCTGCAGCCCCAGAAGTGGAACTCCTGCTCCTGAGCTTTGAGGAGGCGCCCGCACGTTGCAGAGGAGGCCCTGTGACAGTGTTATTCTTCTAACTGAGAGAATTCCTTGAAGGAAAGAAGTATTTGTAAAAAGCGCCTCCCTTCCAGTCTCCTGAGGCGCTCTAGAGCGGGGGCAGCCGTCCCTCCAGCTCCTGCCCAAGCCGCCAGGGTGTGCATTGGCTCCATGTGACCGTCTGTGCTCTTGTTTCCTAATGTAGATTTTCATGATATGAGGCTCACTACAAGCAGTCAGGTAGCGCCACTCTTCTCTGAAAACTCTTTCACATTTTCTCCATGAAAAACTCAAAAATATGGGGCTGTGTGTAGTCAGTGGTGGACACTGGCATGTGTAAGGCAGGGGGAGTGAGGGAGAGAGACAGGGAGAGACAGGGAGAGACAGGGAGGAAAGGAGGGAGGAAGGGGCAAATGGGAGAGGGAGGGGGAGAGGGACAGGGAGGGAGGGAGGGAGGCAGGGGAAAGAGAGGGAGAAATCAAGTTACAAGGCATTTACTGTGAGCCATTTTAAGGAAGCGTTCAGCCGGCCTGTGTGAGGGCAGACACTGCTAGCCCTCCTCCTCCCCCTCCTCCCCCTCC
>PVKN010029307.1:0-13030 GCA_004027915.1 Capromys pilorides
TTTAGAGAGTTTCCAAAATATTATTGGTTTACAATATAGGACTTCAAAATGTGACATTTTACAATAGAAGCTCTTGGCAGGAGATCTACTGCCGCGATGAGGACTGACATGCCTTGACGCTAATCTAACCAGAATATTCTCTTAATGGTTGTAGTTGTATTTTGTTACCTAACTCTATCTGAATGAATCTGAGTGAATGTGGTATGGTATATCAAGAGAAGTGATTACTAACAAACCAGCATTTTCTGTGAGTCTCTGAATATCCACAGATAGTTACACTGTCTTCCTCCTGAGATACATGCAAGTAACCCTCCCCAAAGTGGGACAGCACAGGAAAACACACCTGCCCTCCACTGCCGGTCCCCGGGCTAAAGGCTTGGGCACAGGAACACTCTGACGCAACACATTCTCAATTAAATTAACTTGTATGGAAAAAAAAAAACAATAAAATTCAACTCCCTTTTGACTTACTTCTTTTTATAACCTGGTAATATTATTTTGGGCAAAGAAAAATCCTTAAACTACCCTAACTTAAAGATAGATGTTAGAGTTAGGTATTTCAAAAACGTAGAGGGAGTTTGTTTCATATGTTCAAAACACGTGCATTAGTTATTCAAGGTTCAGACAGTGCAAACTGCAAGATTCATGTTTCTGGTTTTAGAAGTTTGTTTATATGGAATAAAATGCTATAAAATGACTGTAAAAACAAGAAAGTAACAAATGGGAAAGGAGTACTTTGTTTGCTTTTTGAGACAGTCTCACTGTGTAGGTCAGGCTAGCCTCAAGCTTGCAGTTTCTCCTGCCTCAGCCTCCCAAGAGCTGGGCTTATAGGCATGCATCACCTAAGGAGTGAGATTTTTATTCATGTCAGAACTCAAAAAGGTAAAAAAATACACTAGAATGTTTTTTTAGGCTCTTAAAAACTACTTGAAATATTCCAATATAGCAGTGTAGTGAAGGCTTAAAATGTAGGTCTACTTGAAAGAATAAAAAGGATATATAAAAATTAGTATTACGTCTTAAAAGGTAAAAGGATATCTTAGTTTACTTAAGGGCAGTAGGCTTTGATGTGCATTGCTCTAACGACCTGTGAAGCTGAGATCTTTTCATGCATTCATGGGCCACTTGGACTTCTTCTGAGAACGCCTATGCATTGCAATTGCCCGTGTTTTGACTGGGTCTTACATTTTTGGGAGTCTAATTCTTTTGAGTTCTTATATCTTCTAGATATCATTCCAGTGAGGAGTAGCTGGCAAAACTTTTCCCATTCTATAAGTTATCTTTGTTGTTTTAGGGTTTCGTTTTTGTTTTGTATTTTTTGACGTGCAGAAGTCTTTTAATTTCATATAGTCCTATCTGGCGATTGTTGATGTTCTTATGCAATTGAGATTCTGTTTGAAAGTCCTTGACTGGCCCTGTGCAGTGGGCACATCTGTAATTCCAGTGCTTGGGAGGCACAGGCAGGAGGCAAACTGAGGAAGTCTGAGGCCAGCTGGGCTTAGCAAGTTCAAGCCAACCAGGACTACATAGCGAGACCTTGCCTCAAAAACAAACAAATGAACGCACATAAAGTCTTTGTGCCAGTCTTCCTAAACTGTACCCATTATCTTACAGCAGGCTAATGCTTCTCCTCATACCTAGATCTTCATTCCATTCTGATTTGATTTTAGTACAGTGTGAGGTCTGGATATATTTGTTTCATATAAATAACCAGTACCCCTAGCACAGCTTAGGGTTGCTTCTTTGCCCCCAGTTCTGTTGCATAGATCCACATGTCTGCCTTTGCCCTGTGGCTCTGTAACACACCTGAAATCTGGGATTGTGACATCCCCTGCTGTAATTTGCTGCCTAGGTTTGTTCTTCCTGTTCTGGGTTCATCTGACATACAGGCAACAGGCATTAAAAAGGGCTGAATTTATGAATCAACACCAAAGGGCATGGGCATTCTGATACTTCGATTTCAAAGTGACAACAACAAAATAGGCCTGTGGGGCTGGCCAGATAGCTCAGCGGACCAAAGCACCTGCTTAGGCAGGCACAGCAACCAGACGATTGCCAGTGTGCCATGCCACCCCAACCCTGGGCGTGCTGAGACTGAGACTGAGACTAAGACTGAGACTGGGTGTGGTGGTGCACACCTACAATCTCAGCATTTGGGAGGCTGAGAACAGGAGGATCATTACAAGTCCGATTTGTGTAGTGAGATCCTGTAGTCCCTATACTAAAATTTACTTTCAGGAAACAGGCTTCCATATGCACTGTCATGGAAGTGCTCTGGCAGCGTGTTGGTCCCTCTCCCTTGGGTGGACCCAAGCACTCAACATGCTCACAGGCAGCTGCTCTGGGCAGGCAGGCCTTGCTGAGGCCAGGGCCTTCCTAGCGCACACCTCTGCACCACGCCCCCGCCCACACTCCGAGGTGGACAGTGCCGGCCTCAGCACCACAGTGCCGGCCTCAGCGCCACACATTTCCTAGCTGGTTTTCCTCCGCAGAACCTCACCTAAGGCCGGCAAAGGTTGAGGCAGCTGAAGAACACACGTGGCTGGCTTTCCATCTAGTAAGCATTACAAATAAAAAGAAAAACTGATTAGCCTATGAGTCAATGCTGAGTAATTAACTTCTTAAAAAGAGTTCAATCTAAGAGGAAACTAAGGCCCAGAAGGGTTGAGAAGGACAAAACAGTGAGGCAAAAAGTAACAGCAAGCAGACGCCAAAGAGCGACAACCACCAGCAGCACCTGTGGAGATGAACAGCAGCACTGGCCCAGGCAACCCAGGCAGGAAGCGCAGGCAGAGAGCAGGCGGGCGCACCCAGGCCTGGCCGGTCAGAGGACGACCGAGGCAGAGCTCAGAGGAGCAGTGCGCAAGCAGAGAAAACGGCACCACCACCTGAAGCCAGGTCAACTGCAAGGATCGGCTTAACCTCTGGCACACCGCACTGCTACTGCACCTTGTCTGTCTGTCTGTCCATCCATCCGTCCATCCGTCACTCAGGAGGAGGAGGAGGAGGAGTACTGAGGATGGAGCCGAGGGCCTTCGAATACTGCTGCACTCCAGCCTCTATAGTTTCTACTTTGAGATAGGATCTATGTCGCTGAGCTGCTCCTGCATGCGAAGCTCCGGCGTCAGCCTCCGAGGGCTGGGACCATGGCACGTGTTGCCTCTCGAAGTTCCAATGCGGGTGTGTGCAGGGCTAGGCATCGAGTGCTGGTGCTCACACTGACCCAGCAACAGAAGCTCTACCACTGGGCTATGTCTCGGGTTTTTTTAAATAGCTCCAGAGCATCCACTTTAGTGTGGCCACACAGACACTCCATGAAGGCAAATTCGTTATGAGCTCAAGAGTAACGGATAAGTGCTGGCAATCACAGACAAGAATGAGCTGCTGGGGCCTGGGGCCAGAGGTCACAGAATGCAGCCAGTACTTCTGCCACCTCTCTGTCCTGAAAACAATCACTTGGTGGCTGGGCAAGGTGTCTGTGGGGACCCCCAGGCCTTGTTCTGCATGATCTTACATGTGAAGCGAAGGAAACTGCAAGCTCCATCAAGCCCAGCCAAAGTGAAAATACTTTTGCCAGCTGGACAGTTCATACTGTTAGCAGCCAAAGAGTTTAGTTTATAGGAGTCTCTGATACTCCATCAGTTTATGCTAACATCTAGTCAGCTTTCACTCAGTCTGAAAATCAACTAGGGACAAAGTAGTGAAAAAGGTTTTAAGCATCATTAATGTAACACAAGAGATGAAACCTTTAAAAATTTTCTGAAAGAATCACGGTAAGAGGAACACAAGTTAAGAAGGTAGCATTTTACAAAAGAGAAAGAAAAAGGAAAAATAAAAAAGAAAGAGCCCCATATCAGTTACTCTGAGCTGCCTTTAAAGACAAATGTTGTTAATTTGGAGAAATTACTCAAATGTGCCTAGAGAAAAGGCCAGCTGGACATGTTCCGTCTCTTCTCTCCTGTAGATAACACACTGCCCACCAGAAAGTCCCAAGGTCTCAGCCCTTCAGGTCTAAGCACCACCCTTCGTAAATTCCCACGTCCTCAGAAAGTGTCCTGAATGCCAGCCTTCGCCCACTCTCCAGTGAGGTCCTGCTCCTCACCGTGAGGAGGAGTGCGACCCACAGAAGTCGTCCTCGTCCACCACCTGCCAAGGCCCTGTGCGTGGCAGGACACAGGCAGTGTCTTCTGGGCTGACAGCTCTGCAGCTGAATTAATGCCACAGTCCAGGCGCCCACCTGGACAAGCCCGCGAGCAAGCCTCACAGCAGGCTGAGGCCCTGGCTCAGAACCAAACAGGGCATCAGCTACAGTGGCAGCTTTGAGTCCAAGGCATCGGCGCTACAGTCTGGGTGTCTAACTGAGGCAGGAAGCTAACAGGATGCTCAAGTAGTCACTTGCTAGGAGACAAACAAGCAGCTGCACTGTTGGATGATAGCAAGGAAAAAGAAAGTAAATGTTCAAGCAAAAGAGCAAGCCATGCACTCCTTGAGACAAGAGCACAAGACCCACGGGCACCCAGGTGAGACCCCATGAACACACGAGAGGCCACTGCCCAGGGCTGCTCTGCCGTGGAATAGCCACCCCCGCCATCCTGAGGCCACTCTGTCTAGGTGACAGCCAGCTTGCTGTCTATAATAAACCTCGAACGTACTTTACCCTTAAAACTAGCCCATGCACAAGTGCTACCTTAGACCATGTCAAGCTCAATGTTTGCCCACTGTCCGGGACAAGAAAGGACTCTCACAGTCACTTAGCTTCTGGTCACTGGGCACTTTTTCTCTCCTTCAACCGTAGGCAACCTGGGGGCTACATCCAGCTGGGCAGTGTGCAGCAAGCCAGGCAAGGGCCCTCCCGACCTCCTTGGGCAGGCAGCCTGGCTCGTCCCACTCTGTCTGTGAAGGCGCTGAGGACTAAGTGCCTCTGCTTTGGGGCAGGAGCAGGGCAGGCTCCCTGAGGTTCCATTTCTTGATTACTTCCATCCTCTGAGATATTCAACTTCTCTCGCTGCCATGGAGGCTGTGTTGGAACAGGCCCATTCCAGAGCCATTCCCGCCAGAAGCCTCTTGCACCTGCAGAGTGCCTAACATGGTAGTCTGCTACAGCACAGTTTCTTGTAGGCAGCTTTAATGGGTCAGCGCAGGCAAGTACGCACATGTGAAAACATGCCAAGGGAACGTTAGCACATTTGTAACAAACTGATGGTATATTTTGAGTAGAAACAGCTATACTGCTATCATAGGAAAATAATGTCCTAATAATGAGTCTAACAGTTAGTTTTTCGGTACGTGTTTATGTATGTTTCTATTATGCACATCATCTTATAAAGTGCTGGTTTTCAGTTGACATTTCCATACATACGCACAACATATTTTTGTCACATCCATCAAAGAGTAACCCCCTTTTCCCTTCCCCTTGTTTAACGGTTCTCCTTCCACTTTCATGAGGTTCTGTTTCCTGATTCTATGTTTCTGGGCAGCGATGGGGAACCCAGTGGAGCCCTCCCTGATAACAAACAGTCCGATGCCGGCGCACACAACAGGCCTGCCACCACTGTGCAAGGAGGGAAGATGACACTCAGCACTTGACGCTGGCTTGTTTTGCCTCCCACAGTGCTCTCCAGCTCCGCTCACTCCTTCAAAGGCCATGACTGTGCTTCTTCTTACACTGCACACTGCATCCCTACATCTGTGTCTACTTTCCTCACCACTCACCACTGACTGGCACCTGGACTGACTCCCCACTTCGGCTGCTGTGCACTGTGCTACAGTAAACACGGGTACGCAGCCTCACCACAGCAGGCTGACCTTGATTTCTTTAGGTCTATACCAAGGAGTGGTACAGTTAGATCGTAGGCTGGACCTGGGTTAAAGGAAAAGGGCCAGCCTGCTCGCAAGCACAGTGGATGCGCTAAGTGCAGACACTTCTGTGACCTGCGTACTCTCTGGGTCTGCGGGCAGCTGCACTTCCACTATGTTCTGAGTATTTTTTCTGCGAGAACCTCAGGTTATTTGAGGAACAGCAAGGTCTCTAACTGACGCATGCACAGAGCCCCAGGCTGGGGCAGCCTTGAGGAGCCTCACAGCAATGGAGGAGGTAATAGAAGCACGGGTTGGACGGGTGCTGAGCTTTCGCTTTGCACTTTTGTGCCCTTCCTTTTGCCTCCCACTTGGAGTCGGTGATTTCTCATTTCCGGGATGCAATATACGGGCACCCAAGCAGGGACACGGAGTATGGGGTGCCTGTTCCCCTTTCTGTGGAGTGACTCCCCTTCTTACTGGTGTGGGTAAGATCCGCGCATCTAGGGCGTCATGGGGAGCTCCCTGTCAGAAGGCCAATTAAAGCATCAGGATAAACTGCGCTTTCTCCTGGGCTATGCCTTGCACGCGGTATCTGACAGAACGCTAGTTTCGCTTTTACAGTATGCTTACGATTACTGTCCCCGGTATCCAGAAAGAGGGACGTTAATAACACAGGACAGGGATAAGGTTGGTACCTTGGTCACAATTCTGCACACGTGGTCCCCGTGCCGACATGCGGTCTGTAAGTAGGGCCGTGACTCTCTCTAGCAACGGCACTCCTTGCAGCTGCAAGCTTTCTCATGATGCGAAGCACTCGTGCCCGTGCAGTACTCTCCTGGAGATAAGGACGACAGGAAACCACTCGGCCTGTGCCCCTGGGAGATCCAGCCTTGGCGCAGAGACCATGGTGCTGCTTGTACCCGCGTGCTCCCTCCCCTCTGGATATGCCAGCCTCGGAGGCAATTACAGCAAAGAACCTTTGCTAAAACCTCACGTTGCTGCACCTTTGTGCGACCCCCAACAGGACAACAGTGGATGCCTTACCACCAGTATTGGGATTTTAAACTTTACAGAGAGCTCAAGAGAGCTGTTAAGGATTACGGGATACGAAGCTCTTACTGTGAATATTTTTGAGAATATTGGAGACTCTTATGAAATCGTTCCACATGACTGGAAAAAAACAGTAAAGGGCATTATCTCTCCTACACAGTATCAGATCTGAGAGTCTGAGTATTGTCAGGAATGTGAGGCACCGGCCTGTATAAATTCAAAATATCACCCTATTATTAGTATCAATTTTGATGATTTATTTGGTACCCAAGATGATTGTGGGGTACAGGCAGGCTACTTACAGGGGTAACCACTAATCAAATTAAATTGTGTGCTAAGAAGGCATAGAAAAGAATCCCTGAACCTCTTGACACCCAGGGCTCCTTTAGTGGGGTATGTCAAAGGGCCAGTGAGGCTTATATGACATTTGTGGACTGGCTGACAAGAGCAGTTAAATACCAAGTGGATAATGTGGCCGCTGCTCAAATTTTGTTAAGACAATTGGCCTATGAAAATGCCAATGAAGATTGTAAAATGGCCCTTAAAAAATGACCAAAAGTGGATGGCAAGATAGCTTAGCAGTCTAAAGCACCTGCTTAGGCAAGTAAGCAGGAACTGTGGTTCCATCCCCACCACATGCCATGCCAGCCCGCTCCCGGGGTGGGCTGAGTCGGCCACAAAACAAAAAAAATAGCCCAAAGAAAAGCTATTTGTATAATAGAGATGGCGCAAGTTTGTCAAAACATTGGTACTGCAGCTCACAGGGCGCACCTGCTGGTTGCAGCCTTGAGACCCCCCAGAGGAATGTTTTAATTGTGGGAAAACTGGACATACAAAAAAGGAATGTAAACAACCCAAGGTTTCTAAAAAACCCAACAGTCTCTGCCCTATTTGTAAAGAGGGATATTATCGGGCCAGCCAACATAGTCAAAATCCACGGGGTAAGGAACATCCAGGAAACCACAAGACAGGTGGTTCCCAGCCCGGGAACAACAGGGGACACCCACGAGGAAGAAGAGTTCTTCGCCACCGCTGCCCACGCCACCCTCAGTAGAGCGGGAATAGATCTCTCTTGGAGTGAAGTTTTTTTCTTGGAATTTTCAGGGCCCATATACAAGACAAAAACCACTTTCAAAGGCCCTCTGCCTGCCAGCCACTTGGGCCTGGTAGTCCCTGGTCTCACTTAGCTAAACTGGGAATTTTCATCATCACCAGTGTAATTGATTCTGATTGCCCCAGATAGATATTTTCAGGTGTGGTCCTTCTTACCTACTGACGTCCATAAAGGACAATCTATTGCTCAGTTCATGGCTGTGCCTTTCTTAGCTGCTACCCCCAGAACTCACGGTGAGGAGGGATTTGGTTCTACATTAGTAGGTGCCTTAATGAAGGTCGAGACTGAAGGCCCTGCTTCAACACTGAAAGTGTTTGGCAGGCCTCGGTGTGGTCTGCTGGACCCCAGAGCTGACGTAACTGTCTTCTCTCGGCCCCTGGTCTCCCTCATTACTGCTTCTTTCGGTAGATCCGCTGTGAGGTACTGGTGGAGCTGACTCCTCAGCTAAGCACGCCCTTCACTTTGTGGCCTGTTATGCCAATGGCCAATCAGAAGCTAAAATTCAGCCTCATTTATGAATGTCCCTATGGTCATTTGGGGTCGAGATTTGCTTTCCCAGGGAAAGTCACTACTGAGACAAATGTATCCTAGTGGCCTCCACAGCCTCTTGAGCCCTCCCACCACTAACATGGAACACTCACAGCCCTGTCTGGGTAGATCAGTGGCCTCTCGCTCTGGCTAAATCACAAGCTGTGGCGGCGCTTGTTAAGGAACAGTTAGAGTTACAACAGATGAAACCAAGTGACAGTCCATGGAATGCGCCTACATTTACTATTTTAAAGAGATTTGGTGAATGGAGACTACTACATGATTTGAGAGAGACAAACAAATGATTCCTATGAGAGTCCCACACTTAGGCCTATCAAATCCTAATCTTATCCCTCCAGAATTTAAACTCTGTGTAACAGATGTAAGAGCTTGTTTTTTCTCTATGCCTTTACATCCAGATGATCATACACAGTTTGCCTTTTCAGTTCCAGTTTTAATCAGTCACGAGCCCACGCTGCGCTACCGCTGGAGTGTGCTTCCACAGGAGCGATGGGTGCCCGACCTCCCGTCATGGTTTGCAGCCCTTCCATCTTGCTTTCCCTCATCTTCTTGTTTATCATTACAGGGACAACCTACTGGTGGCCGGACCTCCGCTTTCCAATCAACTCTTAAACCAATTCCAAACCACTCTTTCTGCAGCAGGTCTCCAAACTGGTGAAGAAAGGACACAACATCAAGAGCCTTTCACCTATCTAGGCCATTGACTCCTTCCAACCTCTTGTGTTCCGCCAGTACCACAATTGAACTTCAAAGTTGCCAGCTACACATGTCCAACTTCAGCAGTTTTTGGTCATCTTAATTGGGTCATTCTAATTTTTCTCTAAATACTGAAATGCTTCATCCTTTGTTTCAGGCCTTACAGGGTCATAAACATCCAGCTTAAGTCAAAAGCCTACACCAGAGACCACCTGAGCTCTTTATACTGTATCCCATGCTTTGTCCCAGTTTATGGTGGATCGTGTCCCTCAAGGACTCTTTTGTGCCCAGGCTCTTTTCTGTCCACAGGAATACTGGCAGCTGCTCAGGACAAAAGGTTATACATCGCTCAGTGAGCAGTTACGTTCGCCATGTCCTCCTGGTTTGTCTATCTGTCCTTTTGCCAATGCTCTTGCTCATTTGGTCTCTCATAGTCTGTTACACACGTGTCCACTCTTGGGCACTGATGTTGCCGCCACTGCTGTGCCTCTCCCTGCATCTGACTTCGCATCTCTTTTAGGGCTCTCGCCAATGCTTCAAGGTGCGTTGGCCAACGTCCTAGGGCCTGTTCAGCGTCGTCCTAAGGATCCCGGTCCACGTCGATTCTCTTTACTGCCTTTTCCTATAAAGTCCGTCGTATCTACGACTCCTCTACAGGACGCTCTCATCACTCTTACAGGCTCGCCCGGTGAGGGGTAATTGTCTATTATGTCAAGGATGTTTCAAGTTGGCAAACTTTCCACACGTCACCCCGGACCTCTGCCCAGCGCCATGAGCTAGCTGCCCACATCGTGCCCCTTTGCCTCTTTTCCTCTGGACCTACTGAGTACTGATCCTCTTTATGCACTTAATGTCGCTCTCCATGCGTCTCATGCTACCACAGCCTCTGTTCCTCTGGGCCCTGCCCTATTCTTGTTTCAACAACTTCAGATACTGTTACAAATGCATTCTGTTCCTTTATTTCTGGCTCACATCAGCAGTCATCAAAAACTGCCTGGATTTCTTCAACATGGAAATGATGTTGCTGATGCTTTCGTTAAATGCCTCTCTCTTTTTACTGACCCAATTGTAAGCTATTCATTTTTCCACCAATCTGCTAAATCATGGGGCAAACAGTCCCCTTACCCCTTATCACAGGTTTTCGACATTATTTCTGCCTGTGAGCAACGATCCTCTATGCCTCATTATCTCCCTTTTGCTATCAACCCTCACAGTCTTCATGCCAACCAAATATGGCAAACGGATGGTACGCATTGCTCATCCCTTTCTCGTTGCACTTTTTACATACTGCCATTGACGCTTTTTCAGGCTCCATGTGGGCCACGCCCTACCGAGGAGGATGTGCCACATGTTACTAAGCACCTCCTTCAATCCATGACTATCATGGGCCACCCCCACACTGTAAAAGCTGACAGTGGTGCTGCGTACACATCTGCAGCCTTCTTCGCCTTCTGCTGTCAATGGGATATTAAACATAACGCTGGCATTCCTCACAACCCAACTGGACAGCTATTATAGAGTGAGCACATTGCACATTAAAAACCCCACTTTTTAAACAATTAAAAGGGAGAATGCACACCCTTCACCCATTCTCACTACAATCCACCAGACAGTCTTTACACTCAACCCTTTAACAGTGATCCACTGTGGGATGACTCCTATCCAGCATCACTTTCAGCATGATACAAAACATTTACCCAAGCCCACGGTTAAAAGTAAGATTTCACTGGAACCATGGTGGCACAGGTCTGCCCCGGTACTTACCTGGGGTAGAGGATATGCTTCTGTGCTTACACCAAGTCCTGTCTGGATTCCATCAAGGTGCACGCAGCCACATCATGATTTGGCATCACAGGATGTAAAGCCCAGTCCCAGTACAGACCTGACAGACCTTAAACAAGGGTCATGAGTGACACCACGCCTGTTACACCTGCAGAGCCACCAGCGACATGGGGAGATCTCAAGACCCTGACTTCCCAGGCCCAGCAGATGACTGAGGAACATGGAGAGGACCCTACCCTTGACCGTCTGCTCACTGCCCCACTTGCCCAGATTACTATGAACTTGTTGATGCCAACAATGGTCCTTGTTCTATATCTCTGTCCTATTACTCACTGTGTATCTATATCTCATACTTTGTCAGAATGGCTGGAATAAAATATGTGGGAGCAACTGGCTGAAATTGTTAATATCGTTACACCATCATGGCTGTAATGAGGTTGCTCAATTTTTTTTTTTTAAATCTGACTGATGATAGCCAGTCTAGCAATGAAAAACTTTCTAACTTACAAAAACTAACAAAACAGATTCAAGTCTCCCAAGGAGTATGAATTGGGTAGTCCTAGAATTTCCTTAGTGGATGGCTCCCCACTATCAGATGGTTAAAACAAGTTTTTCTATATGGATGTATAACTGTCTTTTTTATAATAACTATGTGATGTTTTATACAGTATATTCCCTCCTTCTGCTGTACATTCATCCCTAAGCCTGCTACATATGCTGTTCTCACTAAATATAAAACAAATAAGGTGGAAGTGTAGGATGGACATGGGTTAAAGGAAAAAATGTCAGCTTGCTTCCAAGCACACTCGGCGAGCTAAGTACCGACGCTTCCGTGACCTGCGTACTGAGTCTGCGGGCAGACGCACTTCCACTATGCTCTGAGTATTATTCCGCGAGAACCTCAGGTTATCTGAGGAACAGCAAGGTCTCTAACAGACGCATGCGCAGAGCCCCAGGCTGAGGCAACCTTGAGGAGCCTCACAGCAATGGAGGAGGTAACAGAAGCACGGGTTGGACGGGTGCTGAGCTCCCACTTGCGCTTTTGCGCCCTTCCCTTTGCCTCCCGCTTGGTGTCGGTGATTTCTCATTTCCGTGACGCAACTCTAGGTCACATGGTGACAGTTCCGTTTTTTGAGGAATGATTTGATTGATTTCATATTGATTTCCACAGTGGCTCTGTAGTAACACACATTCCCACTAATGGGAAACAGTCAATTTTAAGAAAACCAGTGAGCTAAAAGGTATACTTGCTAAATACAGAACTAAGTCATCACTTTCTGACTTCCTCTGTGGTTATTTAGCATTGAAATATTCATAGTACCGAGTAAAAATAATACTCAAGAACATCTAGCTGCCTTTGTTTTAATTCTAGATGCGTCACACAACCTCTATGATTTATACCACTATCTTCTGAGATAACCAACCCATGACATGAAAGTGGACCTGCTCTGGTCTGACTTTGCTTCATTCCTGTACTTTCCAAAATAATCTCCAGTTATTCCTTATAATCTCCTATTATTCTCAAACTGAAAGAGTGAGATCATTCCACTGAAATAAAAACATGTTTCTTTTAAAAAATCATTCCTGGGCCATTGAGATAGCTCAGCAGTCCAAGTGCCTGTTTAGGCAAGCTCAAAGACCCAGGTTCGATCTGCGGTACCACACACAGTGCAGACGCAGCCAGAGACCGGGCATGGTGGCACACACCTGTAATGCCAGCAGTAGGGAGGCTGAAACAGGAGGATCACAATGAGTCTGAGCTGCGTAGTGAGACCCTGTACCGAATATATTTTGAAAAATCATTCTTGTACAACTGTACTTCATCAGCAAGGTGTATACTATTCACCTCACAGCTGGAAATGGTCTCAGTGTGCAGGCCCATGTCTCACCACCGTGCTTCTAATTCCCTCCACCAGCCCAGTGGTCTTCAGTGCAAGAAGCCCACTGAAACAACCTGCTGGGTATTGGCTCTTCCCACTCCCCACCGGGAAGACTGGACTCAAGGGTTCCTGGATGAGACTGCAATCCGTGCTTCTAACA
>PVKN010029308.1:0-13045 GCA_004027915.1 Capromys pilorides
ACAAGAAATTAAACAATATCTACAATTTAGTGAAAACTCAAAAACAACCTATCAGAATTTATGGAATGCAAAGAAATCAGTTCTTAGAGGGAAATTTATAGCTCTACACTCGCACATTTAGAAAACAGAATGGTAAAAAATAGATACTCTTATGCAGCACCTAAAATGACTAGAAAAGGAAAAGCAAACAAAACCAAAAGCCCAAAGACATGAGGAAATTGTAAAGATTAGAGGAGAAATTAATTCCCATTGAGACAAAGAAAACAATACAAACAATTAATGAATCAAAAATCTGGTTTTTTGAAAGATTAAATAAAATTGATAAGCCACTAGCTAATCTCATCAAAAAGAGGAAAGAAAGGCCTCAAATTCAAGCAATAAGGAATGAAAAGGGTGAAATTACTACAGACCCAGCAGAGATTCAGAGGCCCTTTAATACCTACTATGAGAATCTTTACTCTCACAGAATTAAAGACACAGAGCAAATGGACAGATTCCCAGAAAGTTTCAAACTACCAAAACTGAATCAAGAAGATATAAGTATGCTCAATAACCAATAACAGTCAATGAAATACAAAATGTAATAAAAAGCCTGCCAACAAAGAAAAGTCCAGGACCTGATGGATTCACCACTGAATTCTACAAGAAATTTATAGAAGACATGATCCCAATACACCTCAAACTCTTCAGTGAAATTGAAAAGGAAGCAATCCTTCCAAAATCATTCCTAGAGGCAAGTACTACTCTGATACAAAAACCAGAGAGAGATGCAATTAAAAAAGAGAACTATAGGCCAATTTCTCTCATAAATATAGATGCAAAGATCCTCAATAAAATCCTCACCACTAGAATACAACAAATCATCAAGAAGATTATATACTATGACCAGGTAGGATTCATCCCAGGGATGTAAGGATAGTTCAATATACAAAAATCCATAAATGTAATGCACTATATCAATAGAGCCAAAGCCAAAAATCACAGGATCATCTCATTTGACGCAGAAAAGGCTTTTGAGAAAGTCCAAAACTCATTCATGTTCAGAGTTCTATAGAAAACTGGAATAGAGGGACTCTACCTCAATCTAATAAAAGCCATCTATGACAATCCAACAGCTAAAATAATTCTAAATGAGGAAAAACTGAAGTATTTTACTCTCAGATCTGGTACAAAGCAAGGATGTTCTCTATCACCACACCGATTCAGTATAGTTCTGGAATCATTAGCTATAGACATTAGACAAGAGAAAGAAATAAAAGGAATAAAAATATGTAAAGTAGAAGTTGAATTATCATTATTTGCAGATGACATGATAATGTACATGGAAGACCCAAAAAACTCCACCAAGAGGCTACTAGATTTAATGCACAAATTCAGTAGCATAGCAGGATACAAAGTCAACAAGCAAAAGTCAATAACATTCCTCTACACAGATAACTAACACACTGAGAGAGAAATTAGAAAAACAATACCTTTTATGATAGCACCAAAGAAAAGGTAATACATGGCAATTAACCTAACTAACGAAGTCAAAGACCTTTCAGTGAAAACTACAGTACTCTGGAAAAAGAGATCAAGAAGATTATGTAAAATTAAAAGACATCCCCTGCTCCTGGTTAGGAAGAACCAACATTGTGAAGATGGCCATACTCTCTAAATTGTTATACAGATTTAATGCAATCCTATTAAAATACCATGAACATACCTCACAGACCTGGAGAAATCATTCCTAAAATTTATTTGGAAGCAAAAAAGAGCTACAATTGCAAAGACAATCCTGGGCAGCAAAGACAAGACAGGAGGCATTAAAATTCTGGATGTAAAGTTATGCTACAAAGCTACAGTGATAAAATCAGCATGGTATTGGCAAAAAAAAATAAAATAAAATAGACCTGAGGATTAATGGAATAGATCAGAAGGTGCAGAAGCAAATACAGACACACTCAGCCACCTTATCTTTGACAAAGGGGCTAAACATGTTTACCTGAAGAAAGATAGTCTCTTTAACAAAGCTGGAAAAACTGGCTCTCTACATGTCAAAAACTTAGACTTGACCCAGGTCTATCACCACGCACTAAACTAAAGTCACAATGGATTAAAGGTCTAAATATTAAGAGAGAAATATTAAATCTTCTGGAAGAAAAAGTGGGATAAAATCGTGAAGACATCAGGGTAGGGAAAGAGTTAATGGACAAAAATCAAAATGTGCATTTTAACATTTGAAAGAATCAACAACTGGGACCTCCTCTGGCTGAGAACATTTTGCACATCAAAAGAAATTAGCAACAGCGTGCAAAGACAACTCACAAAGTGCGAAAAGATTTTAACTCATAAGTATTGAGACAAAGGTCTTCTATCTAGAACTTATAAAGAACTGAAAACATTAGAGTCCCAAAATTCAAAGACCCAATTCAGAAATGGGTATCTAAGATGAACACACACTTCTCAGAGAAAGAAATTCAATAAGGCTATAAATACATAAAGAAATGCTGCACATTGCTAGCCATTTGTGAAATGCAAAATAAACAACACCTAGATACCATCTCACTCCAGAGAGAATGGCTATCATAAAGAAGTCAACCAATAAGAAATGTTGGAGAGGCTGTGGGGAAAAAGGAACCCTTCTTCACTGCTTGTGGAAATGCAGACTGGTGCATCCATCATGGAAAACAGTGTGGAGACTCCTTAAAAAACTAGACCTGGAAATACCATTCAATCCAGCTATACCCCTACTGGGAATTTTCCTAGAAGAACTGAAAACATCATATCAAAGTGATATCTGTGCACCTATGTTCATCGCAGCACAATTTGTAATAGCCAAATATTAGAAGCAACCAAAATGCCCATCATCAGAAGAATGATTCAAAAAGATGTGATATTTTTATACAATGGAATATTACTCAGCTACAAGGAGTGATAGACTAGAAGACTTCATCTATAAATGGATATATCTTGAAGATATACTCATCAGTGAAATAAACCCGTCCTACATATATATATAGTATAGTATTGTCTCCCTATTGTAACAACTCAAAAGAAGAAATAAAAATGGAGAGGCATAAAACAGCTGAACGGAAATCAAGGATTTAAGTGTTAAACAATGAAGTGACTGCAAGCAGAAAGCATAGGAAACATGGAAGGAGCAAAACCATGCACAGGATGAATTAGACAATAGTTCTAAGACCCTCTAAAAGGTTTCACACTGAGGATAGCAATGTGTAACACTAAAACCATGCTTTGAATGCCTGTCATTCTGGTCTTTTAGGTATGTGCTGCTACTAATGTGATTTCAGTTACTGCTATACTCTCTCAAGTAAATGGTTGCTTTACAAGAAAACAAAAAAGGCTATTAAATGAGAGTAAGAGACTAGGAAACGTATCACAGGATTGACAGGCTAAAATTTTGTATATGCTTGGATTTCTAAATTTCTGTGTAAAAATGTGTACCTCCTTTTATCACATTCTATAGATATTTATTAGAATGTCAGTGATTGATAGATAATACCAATTCCAAGTTAAGTCTAAGATGTTTGATACTCAGAAAGGCAGTGATGTCAAGCTCAAGTACCTATGTTATAGAGTAATAATGTCACTAGGCTTTTCTTCTGGAGGATTAAAAATATAAGTCTACAGACCAAAAATTAGAGAAAAAGAGGGGCTACAGGGATAGCCAATATTTTGTCTCTAGCCCTTCAAGGTCAGTGAGGACTCAGTACATAAGAGAACCTGTGCTGTAACATCCTATAACTCGATGGTTTCCCAAATTTTCTGTTCAAGGAGATTAAGGGACCACAAAGAAAAGAGATTGAAGATATATAGTGTGCCTTAGGAGAATCACCTAGAGAGCAAACATTCTCTTAAGCTTTCACAGAGAGCAAACTGATCAAGCAATGGCCATGACTCATCCAGATGGCTGACACTGACAAAGTGTTACAAAACACTTTGCGTGGTTTCAGAGTAAATCCTGAGGGGATGTGACTGACCTTGGGGGATAAAAAAGTTACATGCTTTGTTATACCAGTCTTTCTTTAACTTGCCCTTAACAACGCAGCAGAAAAGTTTAAGCAAGAGGCATAAAACATAAAGCTAGATTAGTATGCTGAGCTTTAAAGGCTTAAATCAACAGCTTCCAGCACTGCCAGTTTTGCCAATAACTCACTGTTATTATGGAACATTGGATTATGTGTACAACTATTTTCTCTGAGTTCAATGAAGAAATTTTTATCAATAGTGATTAGAAAAATTATCATGTCTACACCCTGTGCTCTGTATAACTACAACAATGTGCATTGTATCAAATAATGGGAATGTACTAATATGTTTTGAAACTATCGAACTGTTATTTCTTATTAGAAGTAATAAAAGTATGCAAGAAAACCCAAATACAGTTACAATCTGACATGATACATGCAGTATTTTAACATATGAATTTCAGGGAACACAATTTGGTCCATCACAGTGACCTTGGAAACTTACCACAATAGTCACGTGGGGTGAGTTTCTTCATCTACGAAAAAAGAAGAGAGCAGGATGTCCCTGTCTGTCTGATGAGTTCCAGAATTTGGCTATTGGTGACTGGTGACTAGAGACCACTTTGGACCACCACTTATGCAAACTGATATGTATTGGTATTTTCTGGCAAGTGGTTAAGAGGGAGAGGTTTTGGTTTGTTTTGCTTTTGAGTTTTGAACACCATCATTTCAGAACAAGGGAGGAGTTGAAATCCAATGTCTCCCTGAAGTGCCAAAAAATCTTGATAGAGAGACAGAATGAAGAGATTTCTCAGAGACTTTGAGTACAAAGAGTGCTCCTTTGGAACCTGAAACTGTATGCAGTATTGTTGTCCTTGGGTCCCAAAGGAGCACCATCTGTATCCAGAGTCCAGATAAATCCTTCCAGCCTGTGTCTCTAATGGGAGTCTGTGGTACTCAAGGACACTCTGATTTCAGTTTGATCTTTGTTTACAAAAGACAGCACTATAAATTCTCATTTTGGAGTTCTTGGATCCAAAACTATAAAAAGTAATTTGGGTTGTTTGAGCTACCAAGTTGGTGATAATTTCTTACAACATCTTTGATTAACTCAGTCACAGAATTACAAAATTAAAGCTCTAAGATGAATGTCAATGTAATTTGCAAACCTCCAAAGATATTTTCTCTGCAAACTTGCTATTGCCTGCCTTCACTTTATCGCTATTAACTTATTAATTATTGACATCTATATAGATATAGGAGTCTACTATTAATAACAGCTACACTACCATTTATTGAACATGTATCATGCGTTGCTGTACAAAGAATAGTAAATACAAATTGGCTGGACCCTAGCGCAGAAATGACTTAAATTGTAAAGGAAAGAAGGCAGCAAATACTATTCAGATCTCCAGACTTCATTAAAGCTTTCCTTCTTTCTGGAAAAATTCACTGACTATACTCCAACACAGACAACCCTTCTAAAATGTCCTCTGACAAGTGCCTGCCTGGCAAGTGCAAGTACTGAGTTCGATCCCCAGTTGTACAATAAATTAATTAATTAACTAACTAATTAATTAATAAAATGTCCTCTGGATTCTGCTATTTCTATCATGTTTCGTATCAGTATTTTTAGATCTGTCTTAAGACTTGAAACTGATTTCTTACATTACTTTATTTCTCGCTTTATTTTAATTTTATCATATTCATCACCTTGAAGAGGATCTGACCCATTAAAAGCATGAGATGTTTTATTACAGTGATTTGTTATTATTTATTCCCCCAAAAGTAATGATAAAAGATGATCTATATTACTCAAATTGTTCTTCATTAAATGCGTCATCCAAGAGTAAGACAAATCCTCCTCTTTCCTTGGAAGAGATCAAGGACAATGTGTGTGAAACATTTTTGAGCAATTGTGAGGAAGTATTTTGCAGAAATACAAACTATTACGAATTAGAAACTAGTGACCCTATTTTTTACATATTTCCACCTGAATGAACTTTTCTTGCACTATTTCTCCCCTTATTGAAAAAAACAAGAAGTAATTATGATACATTTTTTAGGATCCAGGAAGCTTAGCATAGAGGTAGTTATACTTTGATAGGAACTTTCTGAGTGAATTACTCGAGGAAAATATAAAATATTCCTTTGCTCCTCTCTCGGTACCAAAATCCCCTCCAGCAGCCATTATCTCTCTATTTCTGTTCATAGAAAACTTTCTTAAGTAAATTTCACTGATTTTACTGTCTCCTTTGCTGCCACCTTTGTTGTCTTTAATTTAGCTTTTCTTTTTAGCAAATTTTCTCATGGCAGTCGAATTTTTGTCTGACCTCTACAGCAATATCTTGCTCCCCCAGGTATCAATGCTCCACCATGCCAAATTCAAGAAATATCTATCTATTCCTATCTTTCTTAACTCTTTTATAGTTTCTGACACATTCAAGCTCTCTGTCTCTGTCTCTCTCTCCCCCCCATCCCACCCCCCACCCCCCCTCAGGCCTATATGATAGTCCTGTCTCTCTGGCTCCAAGTAACAGGAAAACAACTCAGATTACCTTGTTTAAACATGAAAGGAATTTATTGGCTCTTTTTTTTCAGGAAGCTAAAGGAATGGTACACTATTGGATCTAGTGGTTCAAACAACACTATCAGATATCTATTTGTCTCTCTATCTCTCACAACTCAGACTTCTGATGTAATCTTGCTCTTATCTATGTTCACCTCTATGGTAAGAAAGCTATTAGCAGTTCTAGAATGTTATCAAATATCCCTTCCTGTACTGGTCTTAGTGAAAAAAGTCACACTTTTTTTCATTGTGTATTAACAAAATGTAGGAGAAAGGCTTTAACTAAACAAGTCTGGTGTCTACCCCAAGCCAGAGCTAGGAAAGAAGAGGTTGGACCTATGAATTAAAAAAGTCTCATGTACCTCCATGAATTAGGGTGTAAGGAAAGACGTTCAGGCAGAAGAAAAAGATGGGGTGGAGGAGGAAGAGAATAAGAAGAATGAGGAGGAGAGGGTTAGCAGGAGGAAGAGGAAGAAGAAGAGGAAGAGGAGGAGTAGGATAAGGAGGAGAAGGAGGAGGAGACACACATAGTGTAACTTCTATAATTCTCTTGGCTTTTTTCTGTGTCTCCCTGTGTTCTTTCTTGGTCTCCTTGTGAGCTTCAAATCTAAGTTTCAGAGTAACTTCCAGTTTCTTTCCAAGACCTCCTTCTATATTTACCTTCTCTTCCTCTTATTGTCTGGAACTTTTCTAGCATCATAGCTAACTTGAAAAGCTTCCCACACTCTGTCCCCTAAGAAACGTATTTAGCCTTCTAACTGCTTATTTGAAATTTGCACAAGAATATCCATATGCATGTCAAATTTAAAATGAAGCTTTCATTTCTCCCCCAAAATCTATTATTTTGGTGATAAGTTTAGCTGGTAAAAGATATCAAAATTCTTTAGTTGCTCAATCTCAAGTGGTAGGAAACACCCTTGTCTCCCAACTCCCTTCAATTTGCACTCTCAGCTCATTGCCAACTTATACAACTTATAATTCCAAAGTGCATGGTAACTTCACACTTTTAGCACCCTGCTTCTTTTCTTCCACCTCTTTCTCACTCAAATTACAGCCATAGCCTACTGTATGGTCTTCTCACTTTAATCTATCTCTTCCCAGCATTCCATGCTGGGAACTGGAGTGACACTGGGCATCCCTTTACACAATATCACCTTAAATTTTCCACTTCTTTCCCTGCCCCAGAGCCATGCTCTTTTCTGTTCCCCTAATAAGACAATTTCTTTCCTCTTCTCTCTAAATCTCTGCATTGGCTCTTTCGGCTGCCTTTCAAGGCTTTTCATCCCAATTTTCGAGTTCTACATTTTTCAGTTCTTTTTAATTATAGACATGCTTCACATTATCTATCTTTCATCTTGCTCTTTATTTGTAATTTACTTTCCTCCTATAAGAGAAATCATGGGTTATTTATTTATTTATTTGTACTGAGGATTGAACTCAGGACTTCACACTTGCCAGTCAACAGCTTATGCCACTGAACAATTTCCTTGACCCAGTCATGGGGTATTTGAGCCTGTGTTTGTGGCCTAGTTCAACTTCTAATTTTCCAATGTTTCAGATGGCTAGTGGTTAGCACATGGTAGACTCTTGATAATTTACCTAGTACTCCAATAAGGTTTTAAAGCAGAGGAGACTGGTAATGAAGCAGATTTTTAGGAAGGCGTAATGTGGTAATGATGCATTAGCTAATTCAGATTCAGAAGGGCTGGATCTAGGAGGTATGGATTAAACACAGCTATGATACTTTAGGTGTCAAGGCAGCATGGACACTGACTACCATAAAAGGGGCTGTCTGAGGAATGAATTGTGAGATTTGGGGTCTTGAAAGCCGGGCCAGTGTGAACTCTAAGTGGCTGCATCCTGTTGGACTGTTGGGAAGGTCATAGAGGAATGAGCAGGGTGGTGAGGTGGTGCCTAAGATGCACAAGGAGAGAAGTGGCATGAGACGCAAGTATCTGAAAGTTTTAGGCTTCCTGAAGTCAGTGAATGTCCACCACTTACTGTCTGTTGGGATCTGTGAGGATGGCAGAGGACATGAGCAATGAAGTGGAAGAACAAGGCAACTGGTGGAGAGAGTGATGATTTGGAAAAGAAAACCACTGAGGAAGCTTTTTGTATTTTAGGAAAATACTGTTTCTTTTACCAAAGCAGAAACAGAACCACTCTGGATTGTGGGGGGAAAAGAAGTGGATTTGGTTTTCGAAGTGCTTACACTTGAGATGATGGGAAGATATCTGTGTCTAGACTGAAGAAAGTTAGAAATGTATGACCTTAGTGAGTGACCAGTGGAATGTCGTTAAGTGGTAATTTAGAAACTACTCAGTGGTGATGCTGGGGAAGCCCATAGAGTAAAATTCACTGGAATTTAAAGAGAACAAAAAGAACTTAGTGGACGACATCACAGAATGTTCAACTGACCACTGAAGAAATGTTTATTTTTCTATTTCTCTGAAGTTTCCATATTTTCTACACGTACCGTATCATTCATTCCTTATACAAATGGGAAAAATTTACCTCTGAATTTAACTTTATTTTCGCTAAATACATTATCTAGAGCACTATACTTCAAAGTATCACCTAAGCCTCAGCATTAGCTAATTAAAACCATGTTTTGCTTTGCTTTTTGAGGGCTGAAGAGAGGTGATCTCTGTGGTCACCATCCTGAAATCTGCATGTCCAACACTCTGGTCAGAGGACCCTTGTGCACCTTGAAGTCTCTGAAGCAGTGACCCAGAGCCTGCAGCACAAGCCCAGGAACATTTCCTTATCTCCTCGTTCACCGATGCCAATCAGCATGCATTGCTTCCATCCACAGCTTGGGCTTTGCTCAGCTTCACTGAGCACAGAGATCTCCTGAGCACCAAATTCCTTTCGGTGTACTTACACAGCAGTCTTCCCTCAGAGGGATAACTCAGTAAACCATTTGGGTTAATATGTCCCAGGTAGACCTAAGCAAACCAACTGATCTATTAAAATCCTTTACCATTTTTAAGGAACAGAGTTCTGAGGAGTTTTTTGCTTTTCCTTGACCCCTTTCTTGTTTTTCTTAAGCCTCCTGTTGGTACAGACTGACTTCTTTATTCTTTGATTTTCTTCACTAATAATGATCAGCACAGGTGCAAAAGCCAGCCTGGTACACAGCCACATTCATTATTGCAAATGATGAGATGACCCGCACTCGGACCCAATGTGCCTGTCTCTGGGGGTAGTAGATGTGATGAACATGTTTAATGATTTTACACACACACACACACACACACACACACACACACACACACACAGAGTCACTGCACACAGCCTTTGTTCAGGACCTATTATCCCTCATACCAACATAAGAAAAATTTTAAAAGATATTCCTTTCCAACAGTTATTGTAAACCATTAAAAGCTGTGAAATTCCTCCACAGAAAAAAATTTAAATTCATATTTTTGAGAGGGTCATTAAAATGTGTGAAAGCTTTCTCCCCACAGGAAGACTTTAGCGAAACAATTATGGCACTGATGTTTTTTTAAACTAAGATTCCCCTTTTTTTCACTCAGAGGAAGATATTCTCCTGAAGATTAAAGCGTTTTGTGAAATTGTGTACAGGGAAACAAAAGGGCAGGATTCAAATCACACACTGAGCTATGCTCGCAAATAATGTGGAAGGTTATCTTTTCATATCAGTGCCCTCTAGCAAGATCAGAGACAAGGTCATATATTCCCAAAAGGAACCAGTTCCCTGCCACATCCAGTGAAAGGTGCTAATGAGGCTGCGGTCAGGGTCATTTTCCAAAGCAAAGCCCACTAGCAGAACAGGAGCAATGGCCTGGCCAAGCAGTTTGTGCAAAATGTTGCAGACATGTGGGGATGTTTGTTTGTTCATTCATTTTATAAACATCTGGGCCTTATTACAAACCAATCTAATGAACATATCTGGGGCCGGGGCCAAAAGAATCAATACTCTTAAAGAAAGACCCAGGTAATTTATAAACTAATCTGATTTTGAAATAAATAATCCCAGAACTACCCCTAGCAAGAAGGAGCACAGCATGATTGTTAGTTGGTCTTGGCAATTTCAACCTAAAATTCTAAAACCAAACCCTATGTGTTGAGGACACTTGAAAGCTCCAGGGAGTTTGTCCTTCTGACCCAGTGGGTTGCTTTTGTTCAGAGAAGTCAAGAGTTTAAGAACATTTCACATCATTATCACAAAGAACAGGTTTGTCCCCTTAAAAATAACACTTCCATTTGCCTCTTTTCAGGCGTGCTTTACCACATTTTCAAATGGTAACTGGCAGTACTCCTCTTTTCCCACAAACACTGGGGCACAACCAAGAGTCATTTTGCCCTGGGAAATGGTCATTGCAAATTCAGCGCTCTGAACTGTTCTGCTGTGACCTAGCTGTCCTTCCTCCTGACTCCAGTCAGAGAGCCTCCTGAAGAAATGAAACACAGGATGTCTTCTCTGAAGAACTCAGAAGGCTTTTCACTGTTGTGGTTTGCATTGTTTCCAACATGCAAAAATGAATCCCTGGCCAGCAGAAAAACAAACAAACAAACAAACAAACAGGATAGTCCTGAAGCAAATCATGAGAAAGCAAGCCAAATGAAAACAATCTTTGTCACTGTTGACAACAGAGAAGAGGGCTCTTATACAGTGTGCATAAACTGGGAAAACAGCAGGTGGGTGACACAGAAGTCATGAAGCACTAGTAAATGAAGTCAAAAACATAATACCAGCAAAGTACATGAATTTTTCACATTCTGACCAGCTGCACTGGTACCAAATATGCACAATCTGACTGTATTTGCTATACTTTCAAGTCAGATAGATAGCAAACAGTTCTCAGGATTAAACACAAATGCAGCAAATGGAAAACCCCAATTTATAGCAAAACACAAGCTTTAAAGCAATATTATTTTTAGTTGGGGCTTGGAAAATTTCAATTTTTAAAAATTTCTCCTACCTTTGGAACTTGTTAAAAATTGGACATGCACACTCCTCACGTGCAGAGCCTTCAGCCCCAACCCAAGTGGCTCAGCAAACACTTCCTTAAACGCAAATATCATACCTATTTCCCCCATCATCTGCATGGGAAAACCAAAGCCAGAGAGATCTGCCTTTGCAAATTGTGACAACAGTAATTGACATTTATCCACCATCCCATCTGCTACACTTTTTGGATAATTTTTTAGAAGGCGATTTTCTCTTAATACTTCCTGTTGTAAATATGCTCAACTGATGGAGCCAGCCTGGGGAAAGAAGCCAGTAAAATGCTCTATATGTCTTCACTGGTGCCAGGCACCTTCCCTTCTGAGGGTTAATACAGGATCCACTACTGAGGATGGTTCTTCAACCTCCTGATATAAAAAACAAATCCATACTACTGTTCTGATTTTCACTTCAGTGAAGTATTTAGTAAATTGTATGGCATATTCTGTACATTCTTATACAATAGGTTTGTGTTAAATGATTTTACATAACCACAGACCAATTCACTGCCCTTTGGGCAGTAACATAAGATTGGCTTGGGCTGTGGTAGTAGAGCACAGTAGGCTCAGTAGTAGAGCATGTTCTCAACATGGGTGAGGCCCTGGATTTGATATTGAGGATCATCAAAAAGCTAGGTGGCCTGGGCAAACTAGGTGACCTAGGCAAACTAGGTTGGCCTACGAGGTTAGGTCCATTACATGCATTTCTGATGCGCAATTTTCAACTTAGGATGAGTTTATCAAGACAAAACTCCATAGTGAGCAAAGTAGTTTCAGTACTTTTCAAACCATTTCCTTCTTGAGCAGTCGGCTACTGCTTACTAGTAGAGCTCATGCTTTGTATGCACAGGGCTCTGGGACCCATCCCTAATCCCAACACCACCACCACCAAAAAAAAAAAAAAAAAAAAAAAAAAAAGTCCTTTGTAGAAACTATTAACATTAAAGTGAGTTCTGCTCTGTTATTAGAGCAAAATGTCGGGGGTGTAAATAATCTTTGCTGACTTCAGCAGAATCCTTGACTACAAGGAGAGAAGCTCTGTTACTGACATTTTGAGACAGTCAGCCAAAGTGTTTTACAAAGAAGAGGAAACCGGGTAGATGAAAGTTCTGCCTATAAAGGAGATGTTACTACAGTGCACTGTGGTTATATTATGTGTGCCCAAAGGATAAAGAATTCAGGTATGAAATGGTGTGGCAAGAGCTGCAAATTAAATAAGCCCTGCTTTGGGTTTTTTTCCTTTAGTGTACTGCAGCAACATGCCCATGTCCTTAGGGAACTTTGTGATTAAGTTGGAACGAAGCATTCATGCCTCATGTTAAGTGTAGCAGAGGAGAAGTTATTAAATATTTCTTGGCAATTAATTACCCAAGATACACCCTTTATTCACAGCTTTGGTTTTAGATATGTGGGAGAGTTGAAAACCCTTAATTGTACCTAATTTGTTGCTGTAGTTTAATCATATGCTTCAGCATTGTGCTGAAACTGTAACCTAAGAGAAGAATTTGTAAGGGGCACCATTGTGACACCC
>PVKN010029309.1:0-13026 GCA_004027915.1 Capromys pilorides
TCAGGCTGACCTTGAGCTCACTTTTGTAGCCCAGGCTGGTCTCGAACTCACACTGATCCTCCTGCCTCAGCCTTCCAAGTGCTGGGATTACAGGTGTGATTACAGGTGTGTGCCACCACGCCTGGCCCCATAGCATCTTTCAATCGAATCACTGTTTCTCAGGTCTGCCTGGAAGAGGCCTGGAGGAACCACCCTTGACTTCCACAGCTGCCTAAGCCGATGTCCCTGGAGCATGGACAGGTTTCCTGTACCCAGAGCCCCAGTCAGACCCAGTGGCCCTGAGCCCCCCTTCTCCCCATTGGCTTGCCGGCTCTCCCTTGCTCCACCCTGCATCGGAGCCCACTCTGCCATGGCAGAGTTTCTCGGAGCTCATCATCCAGCCCTGGGGCAAAACCACAGCACAGGACCAGATCTCAGCTCTGTTACATCTCCATCCCCAGGAGGCGGGAGGCATCACACTTGGTCTCCTGTCTGTGCGTGGAGGGTGTATCAGTCTCCTAGGGCTGCTGTGGCCAATAATGCCACAGAACTTGATTCTCCCACTAATCTAGAGTCCAGAAATCTGAATCCATGATGCCCACAGGGCCTGAGGGCCTGAGGGTAGAGTCTTTTCTTGCCTTTCCAGGCTCCTGGCTTCTTCCTGGTGTTTCTGTTTCTGCATTAGCAGAAATACCAACCTTCTCCACACCCCCAATACACATGTGGAATTGAGCCCCAGGGCCCCACGGAGGGCCACTAGACAGCACTCCCCGGCCCCAGCTCCCCTCCCGTCCTTCCCTCCTCCACCTGGCCTCTGGCTCTGTGCCCTGTGCTCTGTGCTCTGTGCTCTGTGCTCTCCGTGTCTCTGTCCTTTTCTGTTTTTTATAAGGACACTCATGAATGGAATAATAGCCACAGCAAGGATCTACACCAGGATCTCATCTTGATATTTACCTTAATGGCTCTTGATCACAGGGGCCCTATTTTCTAGTAAGGTGGCATTCTGAGGTACCAGGTGAACAGAGATTCGGGAGGTTGCTGTTCAACCCCCTGCGGGGATCTTCTGAAAGGAGAGGCACCTGGGTCTTTTTTTTTTTTTTGTCTTTTTGAGACAGGGTCTCGCTATGCCTTGAGCTCACTTTTGTAGCCCAGGCTGGTCTTGAACTTGCACTGATCCTCCTGTCTCGGCCTCCGAAAGCACCTGGATCTTCTATAGCACTGGTTTATTGGATATTTAGGCTCAAATATAGAAGTGGACACAAACAAAAGGGGTTCACTCTCCTCCAAAGGCAGTGGGAGGCCGTAGTTTCGCCCACGTTCCTCTCCTCTCCCGACTTTCAGGAGCACTCCAGGCAGACCGCACAGCTTCTCAGTCACCGCAATATTAAAAGGCCTGGCGATGCCAGGGAAGGTTAAAACCCTCACTTTAGCACTGCCTCGCATTACCCTAGGGGCCCCTGACCTGGGGATGTGAAGGCTTCCAAACTTCTGCCCAGGAAGTGATTTTTCGCACAATACCCTAGCTCCCTGGGTGTTCACCAGAGACCACTCTGCGGAGCACCACGTGGCGTAAACTACCGCGAACGCCAGGAGTGGCCAGAACTGCCACGCATGTGCGCCGAGAGAAGATGAGGTTTTGAGTAAATTCACCAACTGTGAGACAACTTTGTGATTGATTCAGAGAATTGGCTTCCAGATCACTGTGGACAGGACCCAACTTGGCCAGGAGACCGCAGAGCTGGGAGCTGGGTTGGGAGCTGGCCAGCAGAGACTCTGAGAAAGGGTCGGTGACCATAACTGCTCTGATTCCCCTGCTGGAGCCCTAGCGGCCATGAGGGTGGAGTTCCCACGTTCAAAAGCAAGTATTCTGGGGGGCCCGGGGGTGCAGCTCAGGGAGTAGAGTGCTTGCCTAGCGTGCAGGAGGGACCTGGGTTCCATCCCCATGATCGCCATCGATCAATCGATGAAATCAGTCAGTAAGCAAATAAATAAACTAATTAAAGGGAAGTGTTGTACTTTTAAGAAAAATTTACATTATGCTGAGTTGTATAACTTATGCAATTATGGCGTACAAATTCAATAACGGGTTCTCAGTAGAATAATGATGGTAATAACGTAAGAATGAGAGAAAAGATAGCGTTAATAAATGCAAGTGACATTCTTCTCGCAGCTGGGTTTGGGATCCTCTCGGGCATCTGTGATTCCTCAGTGCCCCGCAGCTCCAAGCGTGTGTCTAGTGTTTAAATAGCTGTGATTTTCATACCCAGCGGTTCCTTCCCATTCCTTTTCATCTCATCAGTCCCTGGTCATCAAACATAGGCTGAAATTTTTACATGGAAAATTCCAGAAATAAAACAGTCATATGTTTTCCAAAGCTCTTATTTTCCTGTAACTGTCCTATGCTATTACTAGTCATTATAGATGATTTATCACTGTGCCTAACCTATGCAGGAAACCTTACCATCGGTGAGTAGATACAGAAAAAATGTAGTTTGTAGAGCGTTGGGTGCTGTCCAATATTTCAGGCCTCCCTTGGGGGTCTTGGAACAGATCTCCCAGGGGTAAGTGAGGTTTCTGTCATATTGGTCACTAAAATCTACCTGGCTTCACAACTGAACAAGGGACAAGCTTCTGCAATGCTGGGGAAAACCCAGGTTGGACTCACTAAAAGGATGCCCATCAGCTTCCAGTTTCAGATCTTGCTACGGGGGCCTGGGAGTAATTTGTGACCATTATGTTGGTCTTGACTGTGAACATGACAGGCTCAGAGGCCCCTGGAGGTCGTAGTAAAGTATACTTCTGGGTGCGTGTGGGGGGGGGCGGGGGTCAGTCCTGAGGACATAACCTTGGGGCCATATCTGGCTCCTTTTTCTCTCCAGCTCTCCCCTGTTGTCTGTTTCCTGGCTGCCCTGAATTGAGGAGTTCTCTCTGCCACACCTCCTGCCTGGGATCCAGCCAACCATGTATTGGCCACCCAGAAACTATGAGCCACAATAAATTTCTCCTTTAAGTAGGAGCTGGCAGACCCTGGGTCCTAGCAACATAAGGGTAAACAGTGTATCCACGCTCACCTCAGGTGTGGTTTTCTCCTGGCAGTCTCAAGGCTGTGTAGAATTTAGGGTTGTTTTCTTCTTCTTCTTCTCCTTCTTCTTCTTATTCTTCTCCTTCTCCTTCTCCTTCTCCTTCTCCTTCCTCTTCCTCTTCCTCTTCCTCTTCCTCTTCCTCTTCTTCTTTTTTGTGGAAATCAAACTCAAGAGCTCATACTTGCCAGGCAGGCACCATATTGCTGAACTACTTCCCCAGCAAGGATTTAGTTTTATCCATAGAATTAAGACAAAAATATTCTGAAACTCAGGACTAACCTTATGACTAAGATCAGCAAAGTTTGAAGTGGTAATAATATTCAAGGAATACCAATCAACCAGACTCACAACACACTCCATTTCCTTCTGCCCTCCTTCCTCCAAATAAGCTGAGAGAACAAAGCACTGTAGCCTACCTGTGTCAGCCGAGTGGGTCACTCACTAGCCTTCATGGGTCTGTACTGATCAACTCACCTATCTAGATAGCAATTGGGTAAAGGCCAGAGTTCATTCAGGCAGGGGCAGAAGCCTGGGACCTAGGACTTGTTCCAGGCAGTCTTTCAATTTTGTCCTCTGGCAGGAAGACTCCTAATACCCACAGAATGATGCCCGAACTCAAGGCAGGACCCAGGGGACCTCAGAAGCCAAGGCAGAGACTGGTGCGAATCTATCAACAACAGGTTTGCCCTGAGTGCAGGTTTCAGGAGATAAACCAGAGATCAAGTGTAGAAAGTCAAACCCGTAAGACAGTGACTTATGTAAAAGTCAGGGACCACATCTGTCAGGCTGGGTTGATGGCGCTGTCAACAAATAAACAATATGGAAAGCAATTTAAATCTTTGCCAAATTTCTTGAGGCACACACACACACCTCACACAGGCAGATTCCATGTATAATATAGACTCTTAGGCCAAGCACAATGGTGCACATCGACAGTTCCAGCTACTTGGGAGGCTGAGGCAGAAGCATCCCTTAGGCACAGGGGTCTGAAGCCAACCTGTCTTAAAAACTAAACAACAAAGCGTCCTTTGGATATTTACATCTCTGCTCTGTGGAAGCTGGTTCCCAACCCTCAACTTCCTTTTGCCTCTTCTCTCTTTCTCCTGCAGACTTAACTTCTGCTCATGCAGGAGTGCCAGGTGGCTCTTGAGGCATGGGAGGTCTGACAGCTGGGTGCACCGTTAGCTGGGTCTCTAACTCAGACAGGCACCTGGCACATGATCAGCGCTCCATAAATGGGACACCTAGTTATTACTGAAATCGTCATTGTTATTATCCATACCCTGTTGGTCTCTCTAAGAGTTTTTCACTTGGCTCATTTTTCTGTTAATGCAATAAAAAGTATCACTTTCCCAGGTCCTCCATAATAAATCACCACATGCACAGGTTTTGTTTCTGAAGCTGGTCTGGAGCTCATGGGGATCGTTCTGCCTCAGCCTCCCAAGTGCTGGGATTGCAGGCACGTGCCACCATACCCAGCTCCCACAGTTCTCAAGGCCAGAATCCTAAATCAAGGCAGGACCCAGGGGATCTCATGAGGTGACTCCAGGGATCTGTGACTGTACAGTCCAAGCCAGGTGGTCTCCAGGCCCTGCTGGCTATGGGCAGCCACTCCCAGACTGTGTCTGTATCGCCCTCGTCCCTGCCTCTGTTTCCCCATGGTGTTCCCCAGGTGCCTTTCTCCCTGTGGTGCTAGGGGTGGAATGCAGAGCCTCTTGCGTGCCTGATGAACAGCCTCCCACTAAGACATGCCCCAGTCCTTATCGAGAACCTTATATATTTGGGTCCTAGCTAGATAATCCAGAGTGATCTCATTGGAAAGACCTTAAGCGTATCTTCAAAGACCCTTTCTCCAAGTAAGGTCTCATCCACAGGTTCTACACACATGGGTGCTGTTTGTGGGGGGGGGGGGGCTGGCGGGCGGTTGTCACCACTGAACCCACTGCTGAAGATGCAGGGTCTCCCTTCTTGAGAGTGTCGTGGAGGGAGAGGACTGTGCTCTCTTATCAGGATTTTTTCACTGTTGTCCTTGTCACGGTGAATAAATCAAATCAGCAGCCAGCATCAGGTACTTGGGGACACACTGGGAAGAAGGCAGATGACAGAGAGGCCCGCCCGCTTCTCCTTTTCAAAGCTATCCATGCCACTCTTTACACCATGCAGCTTGCAGCTGCAAGAGCACCTCCCGGGGAGCTGAGGGGACTGGCAGGAGTGACAGCCCCCTCCCTGGGTCACACTCAGGCAGATCCATCCAGCCTAGGGACAGAGCAGGCAGCGGCTGGGCGGTGCAGATCCATGGGTCACTGAGGGGTTCCTGGGGGCTGTGATCTCTGTCATGTCAAGCCGTAGTCAGGCAGGCAGACTCCAGGCTCCTGAGTTTCTCTACCCGGGACTATTTTTGGTGCGCGTTCATAGACAGCACACACCAAAGCACTTGGTATTTGAGAAGCAAGCGTGAAAGATGATTAAAGTGAGCTGCTAATGAGCATGCCTAGAATAGACGCGCTTTATGTGTGTGTGTGTGTGTGTGTGTGTGTGTGTGTGCGCGCACATACACTCTCCACATGGGTGCTGCATGTGTGGGCCTTGTTGTAAGGCCGCAAAGCTATTTCTACAGCCCTGCCCACCAGTATCCACAGGTTGCTGCTGCTGGGTCAGCACAGCTGTCCATGGACGGAAGGTGGAGGTTGGACATGGCATAACGGTTGATCGGCCTATTTTAAAAGCTCCTTACCAGATAAGTCCCCTGCATCCCCCCTGCCCTGCAAGGCCTCACCCAGCCCACCTGACCACCCCTTGGACTCCTGGGTCAGAGATACAGACAGGGTTTGCCCTGAGGGGCGACTCCGATGGATTGGCAGGGAGCCCTGTGGCAAGGAGCATGCCGAAGGCAGATGGGCTTCGACGGGTGACTCTAACCCTTTTCAGAATATCCTCATCCGGGTGGCTTGGTGCAGCCTCTGTGTATTCACTCACAGTTCTGGAAACCAGAGCCTGAAACCTCCCTACTGGTGTCTGAAATCTCACATCTCTAGAGGAAGACCCCCGCGTGGAAGCCCCAGGGGCTCACATCGCCTGCCCCTCCTCCCTGCCACCTCCCGCTGTGCCCCTGGCCCCCCAGAGCCTTCTCCTGTGGGTGTGGCTGTGTCCAAAGCTCGGCTCCTGCAGGGCTGTCAGGCGCTGCCTCCAGGCCTGCACTAATGACCTTATTTGATTTACAACTGCGAAGATCACATTCCCTGGTACTGGGCATTAGGTCTTGACACGTCTTTCTGAGGGACCCGATTCTACCCACAACAGATGCCACGAGCAATTAGGGACATCCATCATGGGCCCTGAAAAGCCACCTATGTGCTAAACCTGCCCTCGTGCATTTGACTGGGGGCATCATTCAGTTGGAAGTGAACACAGGCTTCTATGCTTAGTTATCTATCATATCTATCTATTAGTTGATTTATAGATGTGCATGTTCCCTATCTATAATCTATCATCTATATCTATTTTAGTTTTTTCTTTTTCTTTCTTTCTTTTTTTTTTTTGGTAGCTTTCGAGACAGTGTCTCTCTATGAAGCCCACACTGGCCTTGAGTTTGAGATACTCCTGACTCAGCCTCCCAAGTGCAAGGACGGCCGGCAGGCTCTCCCATAATCCACTCATTTTACCTTCTTTAAAAAGAAAATACGGGGGCCGGCGAGATGGTTCAGTGGTCTAAAGCGCCTGCTTGGGAAAGCTCAGGCAACTGCAGGGACTGCGGTTCGATCCCTGGCACCACATGCTGCGCCAGCCCCACCACCAGGGCAGGCTGAGCCAGCCACAAAGTAAATAAATAAAGAAACAAACAAACACAACAAGCAAACAAATAAATAAAATTAAAAAAGAAAATACATATTTAGCACAGGGTCTACAGGGTCTCACTGAGCAGATCAGAGTCAAAGAGGTGCTCCTGTTTTCAGCCTCCCAAGGGCTGGAATCACAGGCGTGGGTTGCCACACCCTGTCTTAATCCCTACTTCAGCATGCCCCAGGGGCTGGGCCGGCTTCATCTGCCTAAGTAGGCGCTTTAATCCGCCGAGCTACCTGACTGTGTGGCCCCCATTTTACCTCCTTAAGTAGATCGAAAGTCTCACAAGGGCAGAGATTATAGTCTACTGCTCTCTACTCCCCGGAGCATCTGAGCCAATAAGGAATTTTCAATGTTCAGATTCTGAAATTATCTCAGGAACAAGGAATCCACTCCTCTGAGGGCTGGAGGACACAGGTAGGCGCTCCCAGCAAGGCCCAACCCCGGCCTGCTCACCCCCACTCTCTCCCCGGCTCTAGCGCGCAGGTGGCCGTTTTCATCCCCTGCATTGCCCATGTGCGCTGGAGTGTCTCCCCCTAATAGAACAGCCCCGTAATTGCTCGGTGAGATTATCACGTCAGGCTCATCCATCAAGCTCTGCTCTAAGCAGTTTGGTTTTCCTAATGGCGTTCCGTGTCCTAAACAAGGAGGGAGCGTCGCCGCGCGGGGGTTTCTCGCTGTGAGCTGTGGGCCTGAAATGATAGCTAAATCGATGGAGAGGCACTACGATGTAGCCCGTGAACTGGGGCGCTGGCAGAGCCCTAGGATTGGCAGCCCCGAGTGGATGCATCGGAGCCTGGGTGGGGGCGCTGGCTCCCCGACTCCAGGCACAGCCCGAGAGGAATCGGAACTCGAGGGCCAGCTGATTGCTGTCCAGCTCTGCCCGGCAGCCCAGCCCAGCAAGACTGAATTCATGCGCTTTTCTCACTGCTCGCCTCCCTGGTATCTACTCGGGAGGTATTAACTCTCGGTGGTATGCTCAATTACAGAAAAGAGCAGGGGCCCGGCTCTCCCAAACTGGTAGTGGACCAGGCGCTAGGAAGCCTGGTGCCTATGGAGCATCTCTCACGGTCTCGCTGTGTGGTGGGGGAGACGGGACACCTTACTCTGAGGCATACAAGGCAAGAACGGAACCGGGTACATGTAAGGCATGGCCAGTTCTTTTTCTTAACCTGGGGGATTTTTGAATGATGGCAAAAATTAACAGAACCATACAGTTTCCCCCCTCCTGAGACCTCTGGGGCCTTCCAGGCAGATGGTACAAGCCCTCGCTGCTTCCGTGGAATGGAGGTTGGTGCCCATCTCCTGGTCAACAAACTGAGGGGTCTGGCCTCCAAGTGGGCCACTGTGGTGGAACAAATTCAAATTCCCGACTGCTGTGGGGCTTTGCTGCTGAGGCTCAGAGCCCCAGGGACATCCAGGCTGCGTCTGACACCTTTTGGGCCATCCTCCGATCCTCTGTCCTCTCCCAGTAAGGCAGGCTTCTTTCAGTTCACCCACTCTAAGGGCCACGTGCGCCTTACCTCAGACCCACAAGCCTGGGGTGCCCAGGGCGGGCTCTGCCTGGGTGTCTCCTGCCACTCACCCCTAACCTGTGTCAGAGTCACCTTCAAAGTGGAGTCTCCCGTGAGCCGGGGTCACTTGCATTGCGCCCTGTCCTGCATGCTCAAAGGCCCGACATTCTTCTTTACAGAGATCAGCACACTGGCAACTAAATAATAATAATTAGTAATTTAATACTTGTCTCCGCTACCTAGGATGAGGGCCATGTAGGGGCAGACCTGTCATTTTTTTTTTTTTTAGTTACTGTGACCCTAGCACTGAGGTAAAAGATCTATAGACTGAGTAGATGGATGGACAGACCGATAGGTGGAGGGTGGAAAGAGAAACAGACAGTGAACGGGTGGAACAGATGGATAGTGGCTGGGTAGATGCACGGATGGATGGATGCCGGGAGAACAGGACGGGTGGATGGCTGGGCAGACGTGGAGCGGAGGTGCAGATGCACAGTGGAGTGGAGGTGATGGGTAGGCGGTGAACAGAAGGAAGGGGAGCAGAGGAGAGGATGCTGTGGCCTAAACCTTGTGCATGTGAGCCGAGGGGCCAGTGTTCATCATTGACAGAATATTCTACAAAAGTTCAAGGTTGCACACAGTCTGAAAAGCTCACGTGGGCCGGGCCGGGCTGGGCCAGGAGAGCGGGCCGGACCCTTCTTTGCCTCTGGCTGGCTTCTTACGGCAACCTCAGTCTTGGTGTTTCTAGGCTCAAAGCCACCTCATTCTCGTCTCTGCCTCCATCACCCCAGGACTTTTCCCCTGGGTTTCCTTCTTCACCTTGTCCTCCCTCTCGCACAGCTCCTGTTACAGTGGCCTTTCTGTTCTGGTCCAGGGTCACCCTAATTAATCACACCTGCGTTGGCTCTGTTTCTAAACAAGCTCACCTTCTGAGATACTTAGGGTTAGGACTCAATATCTTTGGGGGGAAGGGGGTTCAACCCATAGCAATCTGTGGCAGGGCAACCTCTCTCCTGGGCAGCGTGTGTCCCACAGACAACTCTGCATCTGATCCTAAGGAGACATCTGTGAAGACATCGGTGGCCGCCACTATTGTCCAAGCAAAGAGCCAACGGTGAGCTATGTGGCCATGGCCAGGAGAAGTGAATAGGCCAGGTTGTGTCCATGCAGGCGAGGGACAGGGAGCAGCACACTGGTGTGGGTAGATCTTGAAGACCTCATGAGAAATGAAAAAAAGTAGGAACTAGCCTGAGATGGGTGATGCATGCTGTTGGCATAAATTTAAAATACATGCTCATGAAACCATGCCGGATGTGTGGAAGGATATATTCTGGAGACACTGGATTCTCTGTTTGTAGGAGGCTTAGGAAGCAGTAGTGACAGACTAAGACAGATAATACAAGGAAGGAGAGAGACCCCACACTGACAAACAGCGACTGTGTGGAGTAAGCCATGAAGCGAGATTCTGCAAATGTGTGTACCGGGACCCCAAATTCACCAAGAAGGAAGGAACCAAGCGGAACACTCCGTGACAACTGCACTGGTCTCGGAGGAGCTGGAATTCTGCAGCATGCATGTCGAGGTCCCCTGAGCCTCTGCGGGGAGGAGGGTGGCAGCCAGCAAGGGTTTGTGGAGTCAGAGACCTGGGAAGCCTGGGGGCTGTGTAGTTCATGAAGGGGATGGAACGGTCCAGGCAGGAGGAGCAGCAGGTGCATGAGCCAGGGGCTGAGTCCCTTAGGGGGAGGGGTGACATCTGTGGCTGTCCCCTTCCCTTTGGGTCCACATGAAACACTTCCACAAAGAATGAGGGCCCTCTGTTTATCCTAGAAACTCAGGAGCCACCGTGTCTATATTTCTGTTCCTTGCTTTTAATGCAAACATGGGGTACTAGTTTCTCTATGTGACTCTGTTGGGGGGTGTCCCATGCATCGCAGGATAGCTACAGAATGCATTCCTGCCCCTGTGAGGTGCCAACAGCACACACCTCCCCACACTGCGACAGCCCAAAGTGTGCCCGGGCACTGCTAACTGTAGCAGAGATGGCTGAGACTGGCTGAGGGTCACTGGTCTAGGGTTCAAAGCCCACCTTGTGCAGCCATGGTCAGGGAGGGACCCCCAGGACCTCACACACACCAGACGAGGGCCCTGCTGCTGAGCGGCAGCTGCGGTCGCTGAAGGTACTACAGGTCTCAGGGCCACCGGAGCCCCTCTGTGTCTGCTCAGCTGGAGGGCAGGGCTGGTGGCCAGGGCTGTAAGTGACTGTGCTATGACAGTGCCCTGAGACCTGTTGATGCCTTTCCTGGGTAGAGAGGGGCCTAAGTGATTTTTTTTTTTTTTTTTAAATCTCACTTTTTGCCTCTGACTGACTTTAGAATCCACTGTCCACATACACTGCAACTCACTGCTAGCACTGTGTCATTATGTCCCACGGGTGAGACCCGGAGCCTCAGGGAAAGTCGTCACCCTGCCCCTTGAGGCCCCAGAGCTGCCAGCAAATGAAGAACTTGGAGCCCATTCTGTCATACTTGACCACCACTTCCTTTGTGTGTGTGTTTCTATTTTTGTTTTTTTCCTCTCTGAGCAGTTACCTGCCTGCTTCTTGGTTCTGGATGGGCCACAGGTAAATTCAGACTTTAAAAGGTAGTTATTTCTGGGCCGGTAAGATAGCTCAGTGGTCTAAAGTGCCTGCTTAGGAAAGCTTAGGCAACTGCAGGGACCACGTTCAATCCCTAGCACCATATGCTTCGGCCAGCCCCACCGCCAGGGATGGCTGAGCTGGCCATAAAATGAATGAGCGAATGAATGAATAATTTTTTAAAAAATAAAATTAAAAATAAAAGGTAGTTATTTCATGGCGTGTCAGCAGGATTTTTCTGATTTCAAGAGACCTAAACCGAACTTTAGCCCAACTTAAACCACAAAGGGAAATATATTGGTTTACACAGTGAGTCCAAGAGGCAGTGGCTCCAGGCATAGCTGGATCAAGGGACTCAAATGTTATCAGGTCAGTTTCTCCATTTTGTTTGTTTGTTTGTTTTCCTCCTGTTGGCTTTACTGGCAGGACAATTCTGGCCTCCATGACATAAAAACAATTACGGGCAGCATCAAGTTTAAAAGTTGACACTTGGAAACCCAGAAGAACTTCTTCCTTCCTGAAATTGGCTCTGATTGTCCCAGCTTGAGTCGCTTGGACATCCAGAAAGTAGTCACTACGGCCAGAGGTGCATGAGGCATTCTGTGGTCAGGCCTGGGCCCGGCCTCCTTCTGGAGCTGAGCATAAACCAAGCCGAAGATTTTAGAGAAATATGGGAGGATAGAGTGGGAGGCTGTGGTCAGGGGACAAAGAAAAGGTCCTGGGAGGGACAGCAGGGCCCTGGGACACCGCGGTGTCCCACCAAGAGCTGGATTACGATGGTCAGTGTGTCGTTCATTTCTCCCTCACAGTGCTGTTTTACCAGTGAGGACCTAAGCCCAGGACCAGTATCTCATTTACACCTGAGCAAACAGCGCTCCTTCCTTCCAGACCCCAGCCCTGGGGTGGCAGAGAGAGCGCCAGGCCCCGGGTCTGTGTGATTCTAAGTCCACAGCTTGTCCCCTGTCCCATAGGGACCTCCTCACTATTTCGTTCCAGTCTTTTAACTTCAAGCTCAGTCAGCGAGTTCTTTATCTCCACAAATGGCGCCATTAAACTAATGGCTTTGGGAACTCCAGGCCGGCCACATCCCCCCAACCCCCCATTCCCCCAACCTCCCATCCCCCCAGTCCTTCCCATGTTCTGGCTGCCAAAGAAATGCATTAGAAATTCCAGGAGCCAGAGCTCACTGGAAAACACGTCCGGGTGCCATCTTGTTTCAGGCTGGCAAAAAGAAACGGATACCCTGGACTTGAACTCGCTCCACCTTGTGCAGCCTGTAGCTCAGTGGCCCTCGGTCAAGCTGCGCTTGGAGACTTCCTCCAAAAGTCCCTCAAAAAGGGCAGCAGCAGGCCTCGTCAGGCAAAGCGCTGAGGAGCTGGGGTTGAAACAGAGGCCTCTCTCTGTTTGGTCAATAAGCAGCTGCGGAGGATGCGTGGGACGGAGCTAAATTTATTTGTTCCTTTCTTTCTCGGAACAGCAGCAACGAGCCTCAGAATGCAGCTGCGCCCGGAGCCTTTTGCAGGCACCGGCATGTAGACAGCCCGGCTCCCTGGCTCGAGGATTCCTTCCCACGTTGTTCCCTTTGGGCCTCCATAGGTCCTCCAGGGCTCCCTGGAGCCCAGGCCACCATCCAGGGCCACTGGGTGGGACAGTGGAGCTGCCTTACAGGGACCTGGTGGAATCGTGACCTTTTTGAGGATTGCACGCTGCAGCGCCCAGGGGAGAGCGGCTCGCAGGAGGCCACACCCGGGAAACCACAGCGGGCCCGGCCGCCTCGGCTTTCACTGCTCAGACCTGTGGCAAACTTGCAAGACAGGAGGGGAGGCTCGCGAGGGAGGCCGGGCGGGGACTTTCCCGAAGCCCGCTCGGGTGGGACCTCTGCACACACGCGACGCCCAGCGCCCCGGGCAGCGGGGCCTAGGCCAGGGTTTAACGCCTTGGGAGAGACTTTGCAAAGATACCCACGGGGAGGGAA
>PVKN010029310.1:0-13025 GCA_004027915.1 Capromys pilorides
ACAATATGATAAAAGGAACAGTGAGAGAAGGATCTGAAGAGGAGAAGGACAATTCTAACCGTCTGCAGCTGACAACACTATCTATGTAAGTTATCTGAGACTGTCACGTGAATGCAACAGTTAAGAGGCTGCTCAAATCACTGGGTACAGATCAATGTAAAAAAACAATAGTATCCATGTGATTCAACCTTAAAAGTACTAGAAAAGATAACTTAAAATTTCTGTTTATAAAGATAATAACAACAACAAAAAACTTCAGGCATCTAAGAACAAATCTAAGAGATGTAGCTACTAATTTCTTTAAAAAAAAGAAAATGCATTTAAAAGATATAGAAGACAACCAAATTCCCAGGAGAGAGATACCACTTGGTAGAACAACTCAACAGAGAAGATAATAAATCTCTGGATTTTTTTTTTCTTCACAGTATCCTTTCTTTTTATAGTGTCCCTTTTTAGTTCACAGTTTATCTTTCACAGCAAAATTTTAGAAATTCAATATAATGTAAATCCACATCCCAAGTGATTACTGAATGTGACATACTGATTCTATAACTCACACAGAAGAGAATAACAAGGAAATTCCAAACAAGGAAGGGGACACAGCCTCCCAGAAGGGATGGCATCGGATGCAGCAGCTGACTCATCCCTTACAAAGCTGGCTCATCACGTTGAGGCCGCGCTGGTGCCAGGGAGCACTCTGGGTTAATGCCACTGGGTAGCAGGCCAGTGCCCTTGACTGTCCTCCAACAACCAGGGGCACTCGAGCCTGCATGCCACTGGGCATGCCTAGCAAAGTCAAAGGCTTCGGGAGTGAAGAGCTGAGAGGTGAGCCAAGTTGCCCTAGGCAAGGCCAAGGGGATTCTTCATCCGTGTCTGGATCCTGTTCCTCTCATCCCTGGCCCAGGGGCTGTTCAATTCACTGTCGCTCTAGATGGCTACAACTACCATGGCTCCAGTTACAAGCTCTCAGTAACAGCTCAGTCACCCATATCTCTGAGAGCTTGTACACATATATATTTGTCTTTCTGAAACAGCATCTCACTATGTAGCTCAGGCTGGCCTTGAGCTCACTTTGTAGTACAGGCTGGTCTCAAACTCACAAAAATACCCCTGGCTCAGCCTCCCAAGTGCTAGGATTATAGGCATGCGCCGCCATGCCCAGCTCAATATATATACTGTATTTTTAATTTAATGGCAGCATCCAGTCCTGGAGGGTTGGAGGCACCTGATGAGGCTCCGAGGTGTAAAATCTGGAGAACTCAGACTGGCACTCAGAAAACAGAACTGAATTACAAACACTGTGGTGGAGACACAAAAAAGGAAACTTATATAAATGCCACGTGTTTCTCTTTATGCCGGAACCGTGCTATATTAATCACTGTAGCTTTACAGTATAACTGTAAGCCTGTGATGCCACTAGCTTTGCTTTTGTTAAGGTTGTTTTGCTATTCGTGTTCCTTTGGAGTCCCTGTAAATTTTAGAATTGTTTTTCTCTAGCTCTGTAAGAAATAACATTGGTATTCTGAGGAGGACTGCATTAAATCTCCATATCAGTTTGGGAAGTAGAGCCATTTCAATTGTGTCTATCAAGGAATAGGAGATATTTTTCCATTTTCTGATGTCTTTCTGAATTTCCTTTTATGGCCTGATATAATTTCCATTGTAGACATCTTTCATTTCCTTAGTTAGATTAATGCCAAAGTATTTAATTTCTTTGTTACTATCGTGAATGGTACTGTTTTCATAATTTTTCAGTGGATTCATTATTAATATGTAGGAATGCTATTGATTTTTTCTGTTTATTTTGTATCCTGATACATTGCTCGATTGGATAATCAATTCTTGGAATCTTTTGGTGGAGTTTTTTGGGTCATGAAGTAAAGAATCATGTCATTTGCAAATAATGGTATTTTGCCTTCATCTTTTCCTATACAAATGTCTTTTCTTTCTTTCTCTTGAGTGATGGTCCAAGAACTACGATGAACAGGAGTAGCGGTACTGAACGTCCTTATCTTTTTGCTGATTTCAGAAGGAAGACCTTCAGCTTTGAAGTTGGCAGTGGGCTGGCATAAATAGCTTTTATCATGTTAAGATACTACATCTAGCTTCTTCATCATTTTTACCATGAATTAGTGGCTTTATCCAAGGCTTTTTTTTTTCTTGCATCTTTTCCGATGACCATGTGATTTTTGTCTTTGCTTTTGTTTATATGATGGGTTGGTCTTATGATTTGCTCATGTTGAACCATCCTTACCACTGGGATGAAGCCTACTTAGTCATCGGTGTGGTCTTTTCAATGCTTTATTTCATTCTGCTTGCCAATATCTTCTTTTTTTAATATTTAAAATTTTATTTTAAAAAATAAAAATAGTGGAAACAAAGATGGCAAAAGAGTATCAAGCAAGAGTACATATAGTATAGAATTTCAAAACAAGAACAAAACTTTAACAATGGTTGTATTACATATTTTCATCATCAAATCTGTTTAGATTAATACATATAGGTATGTAAGATTGGTCAAATAACTAAACATTAACACTTTCAATAAACCTTAATTTTTTTTAACTCTTCCCAATGTATTTTGTATTTAAGTTATTCTTCTAAAAAAATTTGTAGAGGCTGAGGATGAAGAAAATGCAAAGTCCTGAGTTTGATTCCTGGTACCCCCCAAAATTTATTTATTTATTTACTTACTTACTTATTTACTTATTTATTTATTTATTTTCTTCTTTTGAGGGAGACTATATGATATTTACACATGTAGCTCTGGTTTATTTCACTTAGGAGTATATGTTCAAGACACATCCACGTATAGATGAAGTCTTCTAGTTTATCATTCTTTATAGCAGAGCAACTTCTTAAGAATTTTTGTCTCCATCTGTGTTCACTAAAGAAATTAACCTATAGTTTCCTTTTTTGTTTGGGGACTTGTCTGGTTTGGGGAACAGGACAACGTTAGCTTTTCAGATACATTTTGGAAGTGTTCCTTTCCTTTCTATTTCATTAAAAAGTACAGGGGACACTGGTGTTGGATATTCCCTGTAGTTCTTGTAGAATTCATTCCTGAAGCTGAATCAAGTCTCAAGCTGCTTAGTTGGTGAGGGTTTTTATTATTATTGCTTCAGTTTTATTGCCTATTACTGGAATGCTTAAGATTTTTAAGTCTTCTTGGTATCTACGAATCTCTCCATTGTTTCTCAGTGCTCCAGTCGATTGGCATGTAGGTTTGTGAAGCAACTGCTAATAATTATCTGGACTTAGGCAATTTCACCTTGTTCATTTCTAATTGCATTGATCTGTACATTGTCATTCCTTTTTTGGTAAGACTGGTTAGGAGTTTGTCTATTTTATTTATTACTTGAAGAAATAGGTCTTTAATTCACTGATTCTTTATATTGTGTTTTAACCTCAATTTTATTAATTTCTGATCTTTATAATTTCTTTCCTCGTACAAACTCTGGGTTTGGACTCTTTTTGCTTTTCTACAACCTTGAGATACATCATTTGGTTATGTATTTGGAATTGTTTTATTTTTCTAATATGGGCAGTGGCTGGTGGAAGTTTCCTTAGTAGGCTTGCTGTTGTTGTGGGGCATACTTTCTGGGATGTTGTACAGGCATTATAATTTAATTTTATGAACTGGCTTACTTTATCATAATTTTCTCTGACTCACTGATTATTCAAAAGTGTATTGTTTAAGTTCTATATGTCTGCATAGTTTCAGTTATTTCTTTAGCTCTTAAGTCCTAGGTTTACTGCGTTGTGATCAGATAATATAAATGGTGAACTTCAGTTATTTTGCATTTTCTGAGACATGCTTCATTGATTAATATGAAATTTGGGTGAAAGTATAATGTGCAGCCAAGAAGAGTCTGCATTCTGATGTTGCTGAGTAGAGCACTCTCCATATCTGTTAAGTTGACTTGGTCAAAATTCTAATTCAGTTCTAGTATTGCTTTCTCATTTTTGCATAGTTCCCTTGCCTAGTTAGGCTAGAGGGTCATTAGATCCCCTTTTTTGACACCTATCTGATATTTTGTATCTATTAGAGTTTATGTTATGAAGTTGAGTACACCATGGTTTGGTGCATATATGTTTATAATTGTTATCTCTTCCAGTTTGTATCTTTCTTCTAATAGTTCCATTAACCAATAGTTCCATTAACCAAAATATCTTTGCCGTTTTTGATCATCCTTGGCTTCAAATCTATTTGGTCAGAAAACAGGACATCTACTCTTGCTTGTTTTCAGGTTTCCATTGTGTGGAATATTGTCTTCCATCCTTTGATTTTTGTTTTTTTGATTTATGAATTTCAATTTGTATCAAATGTGTTTCTTATATGCAGCACACTGTTGGATTTTGTTTCTTGATACACTATACTAATCTGTGTCTTTTGATTGATAAATTAAGCCCATTTACATTGATAGTTATTGACCTATTTCTATCATTGTATTAATTTCCTCTAGCTCTTTTGCTATCTTTCCCTTCTTTTCATTATTATCCCTACCAGATATATTGATTTTATTGAAACATTTGGCATCATTGGCTTTACTGTATCCTTCTAGGTTATCCCTGAGAATTTTTAGAGTATTTGTTTGTTTATCATAAATTTTTTTAGGTTTTCTTTATCATGAAAATGTCTATCTACAAATTTTTTAAATTAATTTGTAGGTCATAACAGCCTGGGCTAGGAGTTATTTCCTAAGAGTATGAAACATTTGATTCTATGCTCTCTTCGACTTCACGTTATGTTTTGAGAAGTGTGTTGTAATTCTAATAGATTTTCCTTTATAAATGATTATATTAATTTTGTCCAGCAACATTTATGATTCTGCTCCTCTGTTGTATTTCTGTTATTTTAAATGTTATGTGTCATGGCATGTTTTTGATCCTGAGTAGTTGGAGTTCTATAGGCTTCATTTATGTGTATGGTTTGTTGTTGTTGTTGTTGTTGTTTTTTGCATAGCTTGGATGTTTTCTGCTGTTACTTGTGTAAACAGGTTTTTTAAGTCCCTTATGCTGTCTTCTGACTTTTTTTTTTCAAATTCCAGCTACTCTTATATTGGACCTCTCTGCCACCTAAGAGCTGCTGGGTCCCTAATGCATGCTCCTTTGCTGTTTTTAAGATCTCTCTCATTAGTTGATCCTTGCCAACAGCTCAGGAGTGGCTTCTAGGGCTCTCGCAGTGTCTTCACATGAGTCACTTCTGCTGTTCCTGCATTTGACTTCCTGGAATTCTGTTTGGAATTTCCCATTCATTCTTTTGAATATTGGGGGTTTGTGTTTTGCACTTCTTCTCTTAGCTCTACTGGCTGTTTGGCAGTGTCTTCTCTAGATTTGCTGATCATTTGTTACAATATGCTTATTATATAATTTGTTTCTTATTTATTTATTTTTATTTACCAAGGACTTTCCAGAATTATTTTACTTCCTAGCAACCTCTCCAACCTATTTATTGCATATCCTATGATTCTTTCCCTCTTTTTGCCCTCTGAGCTGATGTTTGGGGAGCTGACAGCTTGGGGAGGCATTTTATTGCCTTACATTTTCAAGTTTCTGTTTTTTGTTTGCTTTTTGCGTGCTGGGGCTCATGACATTTTGGTCCAGTGTACCATTCCTCAGGATCAAGCTACAGAATTGTTTATACCCTCACCAGGCAATCCAGGTATTGCCATAGACAGAAAACCAATTGCTCACCACTGCTATACTACCTTGTGTGTGATAGAAAAGTCACGGGCAAAAATGACATGTGGATAATGACAAACCCCAGAAACCACTCCTGAATAGTCCTTCACCAAAACAAACAGGACGTTGACTTTGGCAGTGGCAGTTAGGTCCCCTTCATACTGAGTCAGATTAACTTAGATCATTGATTTCTACTAGACGTTGGCAGCAGTGCCAGAGCTCAAACACACTACTACATAGAACACCTTCTTCCTCAGGGTCACTTCTACCAATAATTGCTCCCACCAAACTTGGCTCCCACAACAGAATAAAGGCCCCATGATCACCCTGACCTGAGCTCAGGCACCCAGGTGATCGCAGAAGGCCCCTGTCGAACTCTCACCATCTCTAAACTGATCTTCCACAGCTGCCTCCCACCCAGTCTCTGAGGAAGAGCCTTGCAGCAGACCTAAAGCTACTCCCCTGCATGCTCTTCAGTCAGCTTGGTCTGCTGGTCATCCAGGGCTGTTGCCCTGTGCTAGGAGAACACAGGGACTGGAGGCAGCTGAACTCTTCACAGCTATGCCGACAGGTGTCCCAGGTCTCTTGCCACTTTCTCAGTCACTTCTGTAAGTCCCTCGTTGTGAGCATCTCTTGTTAGGTTGTCATGGCTGCTCAACATCCTGAATCCATTTACCTTTCATGGTCATTTTGACTTTGGGGAAGAGCCACAAGTCACACCGTGCCTCATCTCCATGTAGGAGAGGAGGGCACAACCTCACGTTTTTATGAGCCTGCCTTTTCCTTGGATGGCACTTGGCAGCATCATCCACTGTATTTTTTAATCACTCCTTATAAACATGTGTAAAAGGACTTTCAGACTGCTTCACAAAGTAGCAAGAACAAGGAAATAAAGGCGTTCAAAGCAAGAAGGATTATTTAGATAAGATTAATGGTAATATGTCTTTCCCTATAACAATTTTAAGCATTTACCATATATTTTGACTGGGCTCATCCATCTCATTTGTAGGCTAGAACCAGGTTTGCAGAACTCAGTGTGTCACAAATCATGTAGGAAACACATGCAGGAAATACCAAAACATGTATGTTAGCACCCTACCTGGTCCCAGGGAGAGATGGTGCCTCCAAAGCACATGAACAAGTATCCCATGGCAACGAGACATATCCATATCACCAAGGAGAACACACGGAGCAGCTTCTTAAACACAGACTCAATGCAAACAAGGATGAATATCGCAAAGAAAATCGCCAGGGCAGTTGGCACTGTTATTAAAAATGCCACATGGTCTTCAACTTCCTGAGGAGAAGAGAAAAAATAAATTGAGAAGTTACAATTGAGAGACTTTGCAATACTGATGATTTATGTTGTTACAATGCTATAAACATTAATCAATGTCAAAGTACATAGGCTTTAAGACTGCATTTCAAAAGCAGAAGAGTAGGAACATTTAAAAATTTAAATTTCATATTAAACAACTATGTTTTCATAAGTAAATCATTCAATACTGGTTATTCAAAGTAAGCAAAAGAGCTAGACACCCAAATTTACATGTTCCCTGAGAAATGGAGTGAGGTAAGGATGATGTGCTGAAAGAAACACAGAGAAGACATGCACATGGGCAACACTGACGCCAGGAGAAAAGAAAGCCCACGACTTTACTGTCTGAATTAGAGGATCACAAAGAAGCTTCAGAAAAGTAGGTCCCAAATGGATTTGGAATATTTGATTTTTTTAAAAAAGCATTAGACTATCTCAGGTCCTAAAATGAGGAGCCTTTATTTTAATGTGTGGTAATTAATGTTTGAATGGGACCCAAGGTTAATAGAAAAAGGTCAACAGTGCTAAATATAGAAAGAGTGAGAGTGGGAAATGCCCAAGGGGGTAGGGCCCGTTGATGTTACTTCCTCCACCTCTCACTGGCTTTGATCAAAGGAAAATGGGCATTTATTACCAGCCTCTTAATGATGCATTTTTCTAGATTCATTTTAGCACACTCGTGCTCATTTTGTATTTGTAACCACACACACACACACACACACACACACACAGCTTCAGTTCTACACAATAGCAGCCCCATGTCATACACATCCATACACATCACTTCCTTGGCTCACGCAAGCATACTCTGGGCTTGCATCTCCTGCAGTGCACTGAGCTGGGGTTTGGAATGGAGACTTCCTATTGGCAGCAGAACGTTGTCTGGGGTCTTTCGCTCTCACCCAAATGTGCACAGTCACTGAAACACTCGAGCAACATCAACCTCAAAGCACATGATCAGAATCAAAAAATACTTCTGCTGAGGTCTTCGAATGTTAACAGAAACAGTAAAACCTAGGAAAATGGAGCAGCTCTCTTTTGTACAACAGCCAGGCAACTTCCAAGCTCTGATGAGGAGGACATGGCCCTCTATCCCATTCGCAGCTCAAATTTCACATCAGAGATTGCACCATCTGTCCGGCTGGGGAAGGAGGGAGGCAGGGATTCCCACAGGGTCTGTGCTGGCAGGTGCTCACCCGCCAAAGAACAGAACGGCACCAAGCAGTGGCTGGTGAGATAGCTCAGTGGACTAAGCACCTGCTTTGACAAGCACAGGCCCTGGGGTTTGATTCCCAGCACCGCATGCTGTGCAAGTCCCACCCCCAGGCACACTGAGCTGACCACTAAGACCAGGCATGGTGGAGAATGCCTGTGATCCCCAGCGTTGGGGAGGCTGAGTACAGGAGGATGACTACTAGTCCATGCTGCACAGTGAGACCCTGTATAGAATACATAAAAAAAAACCTACCAAGCAACCAACCAAAGGGAGATGAGAAAGCAAGCAGATCAGCCCAAAGCCCACACTGAGTACAAGCTACCAATGAAGGAACAGGCCAGGACCCACCTCCCCTTTCAATTGACACCGTGTTCCTTTCTTTGTCACAGCTATGTCTCTGTTAAATGGCATCTGGGGAACAAACAAGAGTGACAACAGCAGTGGGGGTGACAGCCACAACAGTGAGTGAAAGTGAGGGCTGTTGTTTGACTCTAGCACTCTTTCTTAATCTCTTACAGTCCTTGTCAACACCCCAGAAGGGGACTCAGGCTTAACGCCATTCTGTGGTGGAGAGACACAGAGAAAGGCCCACATAGGTGTCCGGCTGGGGAAGGAGGGAGGCAGGGATCCCCACAGGGTCTGTGCTGGCAGGTGCTCACCCTCCAAAGAACAGAACGGCACCTGCACTTGTCTGGCTAAAAGAATGGGCTGCAGAACTAGCAGAAAACCTGAGGGGATTTGGCTGACCTTGGGAGATACAAAAGTTCCATGTTTTGCCATACAGGTCTTGCTTTCACTTGCCCTTAACCACCCAGCAGAAAAGTTTAACCATAAGGCATAAAATGTAAAGCTAGATAAGTATGCTGAGCTTTAAAAGGCTCAAGTCAACAGCTTCCAACACTGCCAGTTTTAACAATAACCCACTGTGTTTATGGAACATTGGACTATGTGTACAACTACTTTCTCTTAGTTTAATGAGACAAAAATTTTTTTTGGTACCAATAACGATTAGAAAAATTATCATGTCTACACTCTGTGCTCTGTATAACTACTAGGAGGACAACAATATGCATTGTATCAAATACTGGAGATGTACTACTAACGTGTGTTGAAACTGTCACATTGTTATTTCTTATTAAATGCAATAAAAAAGATGAAAAAAAGCCCAAGAGGATTGATAAGACCCTATTCTCTCCTTCCATTAGTTAAGTCCCTAAATCCAGGCACTTTTATGATCAGTGCAAGGGTTTTACACACTCGACAGCTGTGAGCACTCAGACATCATGAGTTAATCTGCACAGGCCACAGTGGCACGTCACCAAAGGTCCTCAAATTCTAAACTGCAATTGCCACATACTCAGAGCCACGAAAGTCGGTTCACCTTCCAAAAGGAAGGAAACTTTGAAAGCCAACCATCAAACAATCAGAAAGTTCTTTTCTTCGTACGCCTTTTCGCTTGCTTCATTAATCCAGGAGACTGGAGGCAATCAACAGCTTTATAGCATCTACATCTCCAGACAGACTGAAAGGAGATGAGAAATATGCATAAGTGCGAACTGAAAATTAGTGTCTGTGGGAACAGAAAGATTATGCAGCAGGCTCTCCAAGAACTGGGGTGAGGCCACTCAGCTTCTGCGGGCCAGTGCTAGGGAGGGTATCTCGTTGTCAAGCATGGGTGGACAACCGTCCAAGCTACCTCCATGAGCACCGAATCTGTCCCCTTGCAGGTGCACGGTGCGGGTGTAGTGTGGACAGGTGAGACAGCAGGATGCCCACAGTGAGCTGGCTGCCGAGACAGGGTTCACAGCACTTGGGGGCAAGGTCTAGGAGTGCTGATATTGGAAGCCATCATCATGTAACCGGGCCCACTAACGTGGTGCCGACACTTCCTTATCTAGGGGACCCGGGGCAACCCAGCCTCACAGCTTCAGGAGGAGGAGGCTTCCTGACAGGCGTGGCTGGGGGGGCGGGACTGTGAGTATTCTATGCTACATGGATGATGCAGTGGGGGTCGCTTCCTACTAAGCTTCCAATGCCGTGGATCCAGGGCCACTCGCTGGACCTACATAGTGAACAGTCGAGAGTGGGTTCCCGTGGGAGTTGCACCAGAGGACATCACACTCCAGGGACCCACTGCACCCTCCTGCCCTCAGCAATGTCCAAGGACATGCCACATGCCAGCCTCTGTCCCACCACCAGTTCACGCTGCCTAAAAATCTCCAGAGGGGATCTTTGCCTGGCCTAGGCCCCATCCTGCAGGAGTTCATTCGGGCCCATGCTGCAGCTAAGGGAAATTTCTGCAAGCTTCCACCATAAATCACTACTGTTAGTCTCTTGGCAGAGGATGCAGCTGAAATCATCACTACTGTCCTTTACTCTGTGTGTGTGTGTGTGTGTGTGTGTGTGTGTGCATGTGTGTGTGTGTGACAAGGTCCAAGGCCTGAAGACAAGCTTTTGTCAGTACAGGTTGTGATCATAAGCCATGCTCCCTCATCTGAGCACTCAGGAAAGAAATTTTATCTTTTTTCTCCTTTAACTTATTTTTTTCGATTTCAATTTTCTCTTTTCTTTTTCTTCCTTTGATTTTTCTTTTTTTTTTTTTATTACCGGATCTTCAACAAAGGCCCTTCACACTGAGCTACATGTTCAGTCTAGTTTTAAGTTTTATTTTGAGACAGAGTCTTACAAAGTAGCTAAATCACTAGGCTGGGCTTGAATTTGTGATCCTCCTGCCTCAGCCTGCTCAAGCACCAGAAATATAGGCATGTACCACCATCCTTGGCTTTCATTTTTCATGCTTTAGTTATTTTTGCTTAACTAATTTAAACTTATCATTTTATTTTCCCCCTTTCTTTTCTGCTATTGTTGATTTTCTTTTATCATTCATTTTATTATTATTTTCTGCAGCTAGGAATAGAGTGCAGGGCCTCACAGAAAGTGGGTGGGTGCTCTGTTACTGAGCCATATTCTCACTCACTGAGAAGAGATAAACCCAGCCCCAACCACAACCTCATCCCACTTGAACCTTGGAAGATACTTAAGGAATTGGGAGAGAGTGTAAGGCCCCTGGCCATTCGCCTTTCCCCAAATAGGAACAGCTGGGGAGGGTTCTGGGGTCCTACTCCCAGACAGACAGCCCCCCATAGCAGAAAACAGTGACACAGCAATTGTGGCCATGGTCCTTCATGTGGGGGACGCACCTGTCAGGTGACTGGATGTGTTGTCACAGAGAGTCGACTGTGATACTAGCTCTCACTAGACACAGAACTCATGGATCCTCTCTAGTGTCTACGCAGAGGGCAGCAGCTTCAGGCCGATTCTCCCAGTTGCAGAAGCCACGATCAGACTGCTTCCCTTTTGTATTTGACAGAGTCTCACTATGCAGCTCAGACTCGCAGTGATCCTCCTGTTTTCAGCCTCTTCCTCACTTAGATTACAGGCATGTGCCATCACTCCTAGTCTCAGTGGCCGGCTCAGGGTCCACCGTGGCAAGCCGTACCGGGGATTGAATCCTAGTCCCTGGGCTTGCCTAAGCAGGTGCTCAGTCCACTGAGCTCTCTCGATGGCCCTCAGGCTGCTTTCAAGTAATGGAAACAACATGAACAAGGCTACCAGAACTCACTGTCACCTGACAGATTTTACCCTCATTGTGAAGTATCCCCAAGATGGCATACCCCATGTCATCTGTGACCACTCAGCTGTCTACCCACACTGTTTGGATGATGAGAAATTCTTTGTTCTTGAAAGACATCAACAGCTGGTCCCTCACACTCTAAAATGGTACGCACTGTGTCCAAACCCACTAATCACTACCAATGTATCACATACAAAGTCCCTCAGGAAGTAACTTAGTGGTACACAATGAACTGATTCCCAATACTCACTGTCAAGATAAAGCAACTAAGAAACACGCCATGTAAAGCTGCCCATCCCAGGGCTGTGAGATGGCTCAGCAGACTCAGCACCTGATTAGGCAAGTGCAGGGACCTGGGTTTGATCCCCACCACCTCATGCAGTGCAGACCCCACCCCAAAGGCAGGCTGAGCCGGCCAATAGAACAGGCACGGTGGGGCACACCTAAATGTCAGCAGTGGGGAGGCTGAAAACAGGAGGATCATTAAGAGTCTGAGCTGTGTAGTGAGACCGTGTACTAAATACATTTACATAAATAAGTAAAGCAAGGTACAAGCGTCAGCACAAGAGATTCTAAAGAAACAAGAGGCACAGGGATACAACAAAACAAGGCGACAGGACACCTCCTACGGTTCACAACTCTCTTGTGACAGATTCCAAAGTTACCGAAGTGAAATATCAAATTAAGAATGTCAAAGAATGATTTCTAAAATCTCAGTGAACTTTTTTAAAAATACAAATAGTTGAATGAAGAAAGATAATGTAGGATGCGAATGAGAACATTCGAAAAAAGCAAACAGAAATATTAGATATGAAAAGGTCAGTCAGCCAGATAAACATCCAAAAAGCATACAAGGCAATGCAGAAGAAAGACTATTAGAACTTGAAGTCAATGCTTTTGAAATATTGCATGCAGGCAGAGAGAAAACATTGAATGAGGAGAGGGCAAGCTCTCTAGCTGCCATTAAGAGATGAGATGCTTCTTTTATTCATTGTACTTCAAACTTTACATGCATCTGGTAATATGAATGACCGGTTGGTAGACAACACTATGTGTTATGACAAAGCCTGTGAAATTCGTATTGCTTTGTTAAGTAAAGTTCTGCATCATTTATAATTTTTTGGTTTTAACACTGTTCTGTACCTTGTTTGTAAAGGGAGGGAGGGAGGGAG